>SNQN01001713.1:24967-72786 GCA_008642245.1 Bassia scoparia | reverse complement strand
TTACTTGGGTGAATTAACGGCAATCGAAAGTGGAATGAATTGCTGCTTTTGCTGGTTGAATCACTTGATTGCATTGAACACAATTCTTCCTGAAATCACTTGATTGTAGCAATTGAAGTTGAGAACTTTAGGCATTAATCAAACAACACAGCTTGAATTTCACTTTCTATGTTTATTCAACACAAAATTTACTTAGCTCAGTATTTTGGTCACCTTGGGCTTTGAGGGCTGGGCTGGGCTGGGCTCGGGTTTGGGCTGAGATAGAAAAACCCAATTCATGCTCAACTTTATAATCTCTATTACAGTATATAAGTGAAGGGGAGCAATGGTGTCCCTTTGAAATTTCTCAACTACCCTTCTAACTTAAGAAAATTACATAACATAATAATTGTATATGCATAAACTTACCAATTAACTATTCAATCAATTCTTTTTTTTCAATATATTCAAATATATAAGAGATAATTAGATTGTCAATCAATGGTCAACAAAGAAATTGGGAAAAGTTTTATCAATTGACAAAAACTTAAATACAAATAATTTAGACTAATTAATACCCACCTTATTTAATTTATTCTCATAAATAAATCAACCAATTAATACCATAGCATACTACTCCCTCCGTTCCTTGAAGTTCCTACCATACACTATTTGAGTGTAAAATATAGAAACTAATATAATATGAGAAGTGGGGTTCAAAAGTAGATTTAGATTGGAGAGAAGAACAAATAAAATTACATTTTTTAATATACATGAGTGTATTGCAAGTGGTATGATGGGTTCCACATAGTGGACCACCACATTTAAAAAAATAATATAAAGTTTCCTAAAATGGAATAAAGTGAGAGTGGTAGGAACTTTAAGGAACGTCCAAATGAGGGAAGTGGTAGGAACTTTAAGGAACGGATGGAGTATGAAATTTCAAAATTGAACAATCAAATCACTTATCTCTAATTTAATTTAAAAGTGTCAGTTTTTTTTTGTCTGAAAAATGTCATTTTTTGGAATCTACATAAAATCAAGTTAAACTACTTTGTAATATCGTTATTTATTAACATTGAGGTTCATATGTCAATTCAAATAATTAGTCAATCAAAATTATGAATTCATTTTTAATTTGAGATTCAATCACAAAAGGAAAACCATAATAATTAAACAAATACAACAATTTTATAATTCCATGCACATATCACGTGCTTAAAAGGCTAGTGTACTACTAAGTAAGGAACTATTTCACAAATTTTTTTAACAAAGGTACTATTTCACAAAATTTTTTAACAAAAGTACTATTTCACAAAAGTTGTTCTAAACTAGGTACTATTTGACAATTTTATTTTATTTTTTATTTTTTATAGAAAAGATATACGATCACAAATAGTCAAAAACCCTATCTTACCCCAACAACGTGGGGGTCATCACCTCAATGTCCGTACTCTTACCAACTAAGCCACGGACGATCCTTATGCTCAACTTACTTATTTTGCAGGCGGGTTGGCCATAGTATCTTAAATGAATAACTTGCAAGTTGCAACCGACTTGATTGTTATGAAAGGTGGGGTTGAATTGTGCTCAAATAATATATGGTCGGTTTAGGTCTCGAAACTCTATACATCTAGGTTGTTAATAAAATACACTTCTCGTCAAAAAAGAAAAAAAGAAAAATAACAACACACAAAGCTATACTCGGTTGAGTAAAATCCTCTAGAGTTGAAGAATTGCAAATAAGCTTGTGAGAGCGGAGTTTATTTTATTTAATTTTTATAATTTTTTTTTAAAAAACTACAAGATTAGCCATATTTGATTTTTTTAGGAGAGTGTGCATTTGGTTGAACTTTACAAGAGTTAAATCTAAAGGATTTAGCATCCATACAAAGTGTTACTGTTCTCATTAGATTGATAAGAAAATTCCTTTTTTGAATGTGAGTCACAATTATAAATAATTCTTTCAAGATCATTGAATGATACAACCATTGCTTAGAACTTCATGCAAAAATTGTTGTATTTCTAAACCAATCACACATGTAATATTCTAGTTGGACATCTAATAATGCCTTTCCTCAGTAATCTGCAAGTTTGCAACTAGATGGGAAATAGTTAATAATAATATAATAATAATAATCAATAATAATTAATAATAATAATAATAATAATAATAATAATTAAATAATATAATAATAATAATAATCAATTAATAATAATAATAATAATAATGGGGAGTCTCAGATTGTATATCGGCTCCCTCCAACTTCTGTTATGATCACTTGTCCTTTTTGTATACTTATAACCGCTTATCACGTTTTGGTGTTAAAAAAAATAAAATAGATAATAATAATTAATAACATAATAATAACTAATAATAATAAGTCCATTATTTCAAGGAGTATCTTTCGCTTCAAATTATAATATGTGCACTACCTTATTATCTGTAGTGTAGTCTGTAGTACCTTATGTCTAAATTCTATAAATAACCAATAGTAGATTTGCAATCAACTATCAATAACATAACGACTATTATCTTACCATTCATTTTCCCTCTTTGAGTTGTCGAAATAAATATCTGTTCAACATTATTCTTTATCATACAATCGGCAGGACTAGACAATGTGGCTCAGAAAAAACTTTGGTTATTAATTTTTTTTTAATGATTAAGTATGAATAATTTAAAAAATCATATATAAAGGAGATGTCAATAAATTAAATAACGTACGTAATTCATAATCTATCTATCGTGACAGAAACAATAATTCGTTATCAAACAACAAAATATGTTACTTGTAACCTTGCGACTTGTATGAAACAGGAAATAGGCTAAATAGATTTATATTTAACATTAACTAATAAAAATGGTTCATAATTTTGTATTTGCAACAGTATTTTTATTAGCAAAATGAAAGAAAGTTTATTTCATTTCTAATTAGTTTTTTTAAAAATATATTTTCCTGTAAGAATTTTTTACAATTTATTTATTTTTTTAAATAGACTTTTTGTGTAATGAAATGATAATAATTCGCAGTATGTGTACCATTTTTCAACTTTTGGCAATGAACAAAAACTTTTCAAATTATAATTTTGTTTATAATGTATTATACTTTGGGTGGGTAACAATGATTAATAATAACGTTTAAGAAAAATATAATAGTTCAGGTTCTACATCAATCTTTGAGAATTGAAAAAATCATAAAAAATATAATCGGTTACAAAAACTTTGAATAAAAATGACTTAGGAAAAAAAATTAATTTCATTAAAATGTTCGCAAATTTCAATTATAAATTCAACTAATTCCTCAAATGGAAGTGAAAAATATTTCAACAAAACTTAAGGACCTGTTTATATTAACCTGAATTGAACTGAATAGAACTAGATTAAACTGAATATTTTATGAAGAGAAATCGGGTGTAAAACTGACTGAAAATAAGTAATTAAAGAGGCCCTAAATCCCAAATGTACAAATAGAGACTATCTAGTAGCAAATAAGCATCTTAAGTCTTATAACAACTACCATTCAATACTTTATCCCTTGAAAAAATACTTTATCCCACAAGCATGCGAGTAGCCAGACTGAGCTATTTGGCTCGTTTCAAACACAATATTCTCCCACCAATTCAATATAACGTTCACAATTCACTTCATATTTGCAGTGAATCAATATTTCAGTCAAAACACAAAATTCAAAATGGCAAAACTAGTTCCTCTCCCTTTTACAAGACTCATCACAACAACAACAAAACAACAACAACCCCCTTTTACACAAACCTATGTTTGCTCATAACCAACAACCCCAAAACAACACAACATAACAATACGCATTCACTTCATATCATCATCATCATCATCATCATCACCAAAGCTGAGACTAATCAACAAGACTCCCATGACGAGAATCGGGCCGAAAAGCCCGTCAAAAAAGGCCATGTGGGGTGGTTATTGGGAGAMTGMTGGGAGGACACGGCGGCGGGAGGTGGCGGTGATGTGCACGGAGGCTGGTGGCGCGCCACCAGAAACGGTGGTGGAGAGGTAYAGGTATAGGGTGGTTGTGTTGGTGGGGTTTGTGATGTGTCTCTGTAGCGCAGATAGGACAGTCATGTCTGTTGCTATCGTGCCTATGGCTCATGTACATGCTTGGCCTACATCGTTTGTTGGCATTGTTCAGGTATCTTTCCATTTCATTCACACATTTCCTTTTGTTTATTTAATCAATACTCTTACTATACAAACGGTCTCTTTTTTCTGCAATGTTTTGGATTTATCTTAGCTAGTTACTGCATGATTGTATAACTTAATTGGTTAGAGCTTTTCTTCGGATTGGTGGGGTTGATTCTCATTCCCGCTCTTGTGGCTCTGTAAACACTCTAGTTGCTCGGTATTTGCCTTATTATTGGATGTTTGCAATTGCTCATTAGCAGGAAAAGTAACAAAATTTAAGACTTTGTGATGTGTTTACATGAAAAACWTCTTGAAATTGTGAAAAGGGATGTTTGTATGATGCGTATTGAGTAGTTTGTTCTTTTGGACTTGTGTTTAATTTAGTATAATGAAGGAAAGAGTTTGGAAAATGCAGAATTATACTTGTCATACAGAAACTGCTTTGTTGCCTGAGCAATTCCTGTCTAAGAACACCATTCATGATATGCATCAGCTGATCACTTATGCGCGTTCTGTTTGAAATGATTCATGTAACACATATGATTAATCAATTGGTAGACCATGGTTTAAAAACTTAAGCTGCGAAATTGGATGGGACGCTTATGATTAATCAATTAAGCTTGTGATCRAGTTGCGATGACATATCACATATGCAAGGAGAAAATTAGCACTGTGACACTGTCTAAAAAAGATTAGATGAAAAGAGAAATGAATTCYTYTGTAATATATGCCAGGGGAAAATCCTTTGTTCATTATTGAAGGAAAATCATGTAAACAATCGAAAACATGTTTTGATACAGGGAGTTGTTTCTGATTTATGACTAGTCATCGTCTCTGATGTTCATGCTAGGTGACCAGGTAATAAAACATCGTGCAATCTTAAGGACATATTGTGTATGCTATGTTTCTAGTTCATATGTTTGTTTTGATAACAGTCATCGTTTCTATGGGGCTATATAGTATCCTCAGTAATCGGCGGAGCAATGGCAGACAAGTTGGGAGGACCAAGTGTTATGGCATGGGGTGCTGCATTTTGGTCTCTGGCCACTCTCCTTACTCCGTGGGCAGCTGACCACTCGGCCACTACCCTCCTCATTGTTCGGTCTATGTTTGGCCTGGCAGAAGGTGTAGCTTTTCCTGCCATGAATATTCTCTTATCAAGGTAATATATTCTTTGTCAAATACGCATGAAGTTTATGTTAGATTGCAAAGTAGTCCTCAAAAGAGTTAGATTGTTGTATTAGGCGATATGTATATACATAGACGATGCATCAAAGTATATCAAGGAGAAATTCATTGGAAAATTTGTTCAGTAAAGAAACTTTAGGTTGAAAAATTTAGCAGTTGTATAATGATGATCTTGACCTTAAGTCCTTTACATTTTGGTTGTCGACTAGGATTAGCARGCATACTATATATGCTAGGAAGCATTTCTCAAATGTAGAGGTTTTAGTGTTTAGAAAACAAAARGACTCATCTGGATTAAAGAAAAAGATAGTCCAGTCGTTTGATTTCGTATACTTTGATTATTAGGTGGTTTCCAGTCCACGAACGTGCACGAGCTGTGGGGGTCTCCATGGCAGGATTTCAGCTTGGAAATGTATTAGGCTTGTGCCTCACTCCGACTTTAATATCACTGGTCGGAATTCAAGGACCTTTTGTCCTGTTTTCATCTCTTGGAATACTTTGGCTGATATCATGGRTTTATGGAGTCACAAATGATCCTAAACAAAGCCCTCATGTGAGCAAGACAGAACTCCGAGTTATCCAAGCAGGGAAGGCAGCTGTTTCTCGCCATAGCGATGGTAGTAGGAAAATTTTGCCAATAAGCAATCTTTTACCTGAAATGCCTTTTTGGGCGATCATTTTTGCTAATTTTACAAACAATTGGGTAGGATTTATCTTTACTATTCAACCTTTTTTTTTTAATAGTTTTGCTATTCACAGTCAGAAGATCAATCAGTCTCATATACTATTGTTCTGTTGGTTATTCCAGGGATATTTGTTCTTACGTCATGGATGCCTATCTATTTCAAACCTAAGGATTTCTGCACAACGCTTTTTATTTCACAGCCTCAATCACATCCGGCCTGATGCGTTGTTAGCACTTCTGAATGTATTACTAACGTGAACCTTAGGGAAGCGCGTTGTTTTTAGTGCATTCCTTGAGGGAATGATGGCTGTTAACGAGCCTAATGCTGGCTTCAGCACTGATACTTCACCAAAGCTGGCCTACTCTTTGGTATCTGTTCGCACAACATGCATAGCCTATCCCGTATTATCATTTTTCGTCCATGTAATGAAATTCAGCTATATGATCATGCAGTGAACTTATGCTGTCATTATGTGTGCAGACTATTGGTTTATGTCGACCTGGAATCATGCTGTGCTTAATTACGCCAAGCACCAGCAAGTCTGCATCTATAATTCTCACAACGATGTGAGTTTGATTCTTTCAGCCAAGCCGGAGTATTTCCTCCAATATACAAGTTAAATATAACCCCTTCTTTTCCTCACTGAACCAACCAGCGCTAAAGAACTACATTCTGCACGAAAATTACCCACTGTGATTCACTTGCGGACATTGTCCACAAATCAGCGGACTTCTTCATGTAAGTTTACATTCACTCCCCTCGCATTTTTATTGCATACATCCCACATTCAAAGTCATAAGCAAAACACAACATTAGCTAGGAGTCACATACGGTTATGACATTAAACACGTTCCAAAGCAATACATCTGTATAATTATTATTCTCAAGCTAAGTACACATCGTTCTATATCTGTATTATATACTCAACTCCGTCCATATATGGCGTAGAACAATACATGTGGATGCGCAGATAATATATGATTATGATAAGTAAATACGGTTTGTATGTAACAGGGATATCGAATGGTAGGACATTACAGGCAATAATAGTACCTCGGAGCAGGCTACCTTGTGATGGCTTGATCTTTCAAGAGCATTTATCCTAACGGCTATGTTGATATTTGGCCACAAGTACTCTTCTATTACATTTTGCGACTGAGAGATCGAATTGTTTAGTTGATGTACTAATTGGCTGCATAATGTATAACCCCTGTTAACAGAATGTTGTGTGTTCATATGCTGCAACATTCGACTGTCTAATTTTACGAATTCGTATATACATAGTGCTTTAAACTGAGAATTGAACAGTAAAGGAATACTATCTTCTTCGATTCTTCTACTAGTGTTTTTGTGTTTTTTTCCATTTCTTTTGCTTTGAAAATTCCACATATTCTCACACTATAGTGCACTGGTAACTGGTAGGTTGACTTATTAATTAGTTATATTGTACACTGCTCACCATTGGCCTACACAGGCGCGTGGCTCATGTGTTAAATATTGTGTATGTCACCCTATACACAAAAGGCGAGTAGCTGCACATTATCACCAGTGAGTATTGAAGTTAGATTGATAAGGAGATAACAAAAGGACAACTGTGAAAGTAATTGAAAGGAATATCGTTTTCTACTTATTCACTTCTTAATTCAATAAGTATAATAATTCATTAAATTAGATATCAAAGATAATAAAACAAACGATGAGATGATAAACGGAAATAATCTAGGGATGAGGACTGGTGGATATAAGAAAGAGAGTCTCAGATAAGCATTAATAGTATCCTCACTATCCAAGCAGACAAATAACTACTATCATCTTATATCATCTAATCTTCATTCCACGTCTAGTAATTAATTAATCATAATATCTCATGAATCACACAGTCATTTAGATTTTCTGTTAAAAATCTCTCAATACACAACTACGATGAGGTCATTAGTCTAGTATTTAGACTTGGGGGCGTGTTATAATATGTCACAATAGATATCCCTTTATATTTGTAATATATTAACTCCTTAGTGGTCATCTATACTGAGCGTTCTCAATCCAATCCTTAACATGTACAAGATCGGGCCCGTGCGTGCCATGCAACAACATGTTTAAAGCTAGGTACAGACGCGCAATAAGAACCATGGCCATACCTCAGTTTTTGAAGCAAACGATACACTTGAATTCTTGAGAACCCAACATTCTAACCACACATGCACAGCAGTACCACAACCATGCCAACCTCACCACGCTACGATATAACACAGCGCCACCACATCTAGATATTTAGGAGCGTATGTTACTCCCGTCCCTACATGAGGACGCAACAATGTGTACAGAATTGATGGGAACACAAAGAAGAACACAACAAAACTCTTGCAGTCGTTAGTTTGGTATATAGTACATTTATATAGTGACAGTTAAAAGTGCCACGTAAGACAGAACGACAGTGATATCTAACGTCCTCACGGGACACTCTTGCAGTCTTGCAAGCTCCCACGCTTCCGTTTCACTCAAGACTCCAACTTCTTTCATTCTTCGTCTTCTCTTTAATTACTTCATATCACACCATACTTCATTCAATCATTCACGCAACTGATTTAATTTGCAGAAAAAAAAAAAAATCACTGATAACACAGTAATACTTTGAAAAACACCATTAATTTATCTTGTGCAGTACCGGTAAGAAGAGTGCACTGATTAACCTCACTTAGTGTAAGTACACACTCAAATTCATATCCCTTATTAATCTCAAAAACACCCCAAATTTCATTGAGGTTAATAATGTAAAATAATCATACTACTTTGTTTCTGTTCCATCATCATCATCATCATCATCATCCTTCTTCTTCTTCTAGATTTCGCCTAATCATTATGCTCACTCTTCTTCCTCTTCATCTTCTTTGATGGTTTCTGGGGTGGGACCCTCTGGTTTTCGGGACCCTTATTGGGATTCCCCTGCTATGGAGGCAACTCTTGAAAAGGTGTGTTCTTTTGTCATGAGTGATTATTTATTAYTTGGTTGTTTCTCTTATTTGGATTCTTTTAATGCTGAATTGTATTAGATTACTTAGATTTTGAGACCCTTGAAATTTTATAATTGTATTAGTTAGCTAAGTTTAAGACTTTGATTTGATTTGATTCGATTGATGAATGTTAGTTTGATCATGTATGTAAGTGCTAGTATATAACTGATGAATCAAAAACCATTATATTGTATTAACATTATAATGAAAAGGGTTCAATTGATTTTTTGCTGATTATGTATTGGTGTTAGAAAGTGATAGATTTATGCTGTACTTTATTGTGCTGAAATTATGTACTCAAGTTACATTAGCTGTTGAACATGATAATGTGAAAACAATTGTGTTTGTAAATTGTAATAGAAGTAAATGGCCTAAATGAGTTCTTGCTTTCTCAACTGGTAAGGGCATGCTATTGGATTATTGGGTTGCTGTTCTGACTTTCCACAAGGTAGGGATTAACTATTCTATGGAGACTAATTGTTTGTTTTGGGGTGATTGATAGGTTATTTATCGATGTCGTTTCGTGGCATTTCTTGGAGTGTTTGGTTCCTTAATTGGTTCCATTCTTTGCTTCATCAAGGTTAGCTTCCCTCACTCAACTCCTTTTCTAGTCTCTAGCTAGTCGCGTGCTTTCATTTCAATGGTCTTCAATTCATGTCTTTGATTGTCAATGTCTTTGATTTTAAACTTTGTAAACCTTTTGATGTCGAAACTGAGCTTCAAATGTGTCAAGTTAGATAACACTTCACTGACTTATGTATCAATGAGGTTTCCTAAATGCTGGGTACTAGTATATTTAAAGATGCAGGGTTAGGGTACCCTCATTGAGGGTTAGTCGGATTGTTTTCGTGTAGTTAAGCTCAATTAGTAGTGAGATTCTAGCRTTTTGCACSSWTGYMYCMRWGWCTCAGAMWATCAAGAAATGGGCATATAGTGAAAAGGACTGTTRCTCTTCCACAATATGTAWCTGATATATACTCTTTCTGGATTTGGTTTGTAGGGTTCTTGTATCGTGGCATCGTCCTTTGTTGAGCACTTTGCAAGGAGCGGGAAGGTGATAGTCTTGCTGGTTGAGGCCATTGGTGTGTTTCATGAAAATCAATATTTGTTGTTTTTACTGGCTATTCTGGTGACAGTTTGTTTGGTTTCTTTGCWTTTGCCCTTCTTACCCCTCATTTCCATTCAATAAATTGGTTCAGGCAACAATATGGACTTAACTTTTTTCAGAAAATCTGTGACAGTCCTGAATCAGCTAATCACTTAATCTGTAATGCTCGGTTGTGGAACATTTATCAGTCTGCTCACAAATTGTGCTTAGTTATTTCTAGTCCTAGCTCGAAGCATAAGTAGTACCTTGTCGCAATTTGTACTAATCTATGACTCCATGAGGCAGGGCATTTCTCTGTTGAATGCCGGTAACAAGATGGTATTTATTTGACTAGAGATCGATATAGTGCTTTCGTTCACCTTTGTATTGAGTGATTCTCTTAGGGGAGATGAAGCTCACTTTTTCGTGTACATTTAGTGATCCAAGTTTTTCATGTACATTTTACCTGTAACATTTGTCAGCATCATCTCGAATCTTTTCCTGTGAAAACCTTGTTGATTCAAGTGATCTGTCATATGTTATAGTCTTCGTTAAGCTGCCAACWCAGTCTCACTTCAGGTTTGACAGCGAAAGTAACTACATATCAAGCTACTTCTCTGGTCTACACATCATTTCCTGACATATACAGCCAGCTTCTTCCGCGATCTGTCTGTTATAGGATATCTTCCTTRGCATCTCATTCCGGTTTAATTATTAGGTGAMCATTCTTTGGATTGTACATATTAGGTTGTTGTTGTAGMACTACTCCTCCTACCGTCAGAACTACCCTATTTTTCATGCTTCCRTATAGTCCTGATGATGTTGATTCCTCCTGTTAAAATATTCGTTCTGCACTTCAGTCTAATAAAATCCATCGTCTGTCTGAGTCTGGGTTTGATATTCATTATTGCTCATCCTAAGGTTGATGAAACGAAATATCAGGCCTTCTGTTCCGAATCATGGCTGTAATTTCAKTTGCGCGGTTACTTACAAATTGTTATATTATTATGGTTCCAGATATATATCTWCTGGGAACAGTGATGCTAGTCTTTGGAATGGGTCTGTATGAGCTCTTTGTGTCCAACCTCGACATTGGAAAATCGCGATCAAACATGAAACGTCAGGACCGGTCTAATTTGTTTGGTTTATTCACTATGATGGTAACTTTATTGCTCTTCTTTCTTTCATAGTTTCRTGTTTTGATTTACAGCAACTTGTTTAAAGATAAATTGAAAGGAAGAATTCGACAACTCCCAAAAGATAGTATTGATGCAGTGCTGCCTTAAAAAAACTATACGCCTCTTGAAGGCTTGCTGTCGTCGTTGTAACTTCAGTAATTGCAATGAGAAAGCAGGGCACTACATTGTCTGTGATCCTTACAGAATTAGGGCATTACATGTCTGTGATCCTTACAGAATTAGGCACTACATGGTCTGTTGATCCTTAAGATATTAGGCACTACATTGTCTTGATCCTTACACAATTAGGGCACTACATGTCTGTGATCCTTACAGAATTAGGGCACTACATTGTTCTGTGATCCTTACAGAATAGGGCACTACATGTCTGTGATCCTTACTGAATTAGGGCCTACACATTGTCTTGTGATCCTTACAGAATTATCCGACCTTTTCTAATCAGAGATTATCTGAAATCTGGAAAACTATAAAAAAAAAAATGTTCAGAGATAAGCAGCCTTATAATGCCTGCTCTTTCTGCTATGGAGGCGCGGCTGAGTAATCCTTCTGTCTTTATGTCTTCAGGAACGACCACCATGGCTGGAAATMAAGTCGGTAAATGAACTGAAGACGAAGGTTGGGCATGTGATTGTGCTGCTGCTGTTGATTGGATTTTTCGAAAATTGCAAGAAAGCAGCCATAAACACTACTTCAGATTTGCTTTGTTTCGCCGCTTCTGTTCTCTTTTGCTCTGGTTGCCTATACATGCTGTCTAAGCTTAACGGCTCAAACTGATTAATCGTCGACACTCGACAGTCTGCTGTAACTATATCAAACAGCCCATCMCTTCACAGCTGATGCATATAAGCAGCATGCTAAGAGAAGAGGGTGTAGTATACCTCAAATTATGTTGTATCTATTGTATAATTATTGTATGTATATATGCATTATGCAATGAGTATTTCAGTAGCAAGCTTGTGTTGTCTGGCATTCGCTAGGAGCCAAGCTAAAGCCGAGATGTGTATAAGAAACAATTATAAATAGCGAATGTGTAAATATATATATGCAAATTTTCATGTGCACGTGGACAAACTTGTCATCATTTTTTCTCATTTGTTCTTTTTTTTGATGAAATTTACATCTGTGCCATTATATTTGCTTCTTATACACATACATCTCGGTTTTAAAATTTAGATTAGACATTATGGTTGAGATGATCCTTTGACATGAACTTTATTGTTGTCGAGATCACAAGCATGTATGTCGGAGTTAAGCCGTTAAGGTTCTGATCTTTTGGGTTTGATTTATGGTATTTCAATTCAGTTCATTCAACTTCAACTGACTTTACTTTAGCTCAATCCATCTCAACTAACTTCAATTCAGTTACTTACGCTAACTTTATTTCAACTCATTTCAACTTACTTCCGCTCCATACAGTTTACCTAACTTCAACCCAATTACCGAAACTCGGACTATTCAGTCAAAAAAAAACAGGTCCATACCAGTTGACTTTAAAAATAGCACACCATTGGAAAGCAATGTAGTACCAGTACTTTAACGAATTAACAAGGCTAAAGCATAATTGCTCCATGTTTTCATAGTACTCGAAAAAAAACAATGTCCTAACTCAAAGTGCCGCCAATACTTTTCTGCTGTTGTTATTTTATGTGGTTAACCTGCAATTTGCAAGACAAAAATGTTGTTGATTGTACTATTGAAGTATTGATGATAAGAGATATAAAACATCTAAAGCAAAAGTCTCTTTGATTGTTTATTACCTCTTGCTACATATTTTAGGTGAAAGWATGGCTTTTTAGTACAATCTAATAACAATGGGGGTAAAGATAAATTTTATAATTTCGCTCTATTGTGGAACCCATTTATTTCACAATTAGCTAGATCCGATTAAGTTTATGACAAAAGCTAACAAGCGTCTCTGGGGCGTTATCGATAACCAAAAGTGGAAATATTAAATGAATATAAACATTAATTACACCGATTGACGTGTGAATTTGGCATGCATTCCAAGTTTAATGTCATTTTAGGAAATATATTTATAATTTGTCTAACGTCCCGGGACGTCCATTAGCAATATCGTAAATTTATTAGCAATACTCATTTCACGACTTGATTGCATTTGAAAGTTTTTTAAAGATTCTTTTCAACATAGGTAGATTCTTTAAAGATTCTTTTCTCACTTGTATTTTAAGATTCTTTTTCATTAATTAATTTCCCCTTCGTATCAAAAGATTTTTTTTTATTAATTAATTTTCCCTTCGTACCTAAAGATTCTTTTTTATTAATTGCATGTGAAGATAGTGATTAGATACAAATGAGAGTTAGGCCTGTTTACATTGGCTTATTTTCAGTTCAGTTCAGTTCTTAACCCAATTTTTCTCTCATAAAATATTCAGTTCAGTTCAGCTCTATTCAGTTCAGTTGATTTCAGTTAATGTTAATAGACCCTTAGATCATGTTATTCAAACTGAAGAGACTTGTACTGAAGTAAGCTTGTTGCTTGTCATCGTGTTTTCTATTCTTTTTCACTCACTTTACATAATTTGTAGTGTCATCAACTCTTGACCAATATAAAGTTATAAACTTAGCCCTGCTAATGCTTTCTAAATAGGAATTATGATTCAATTTTTATATTTTGACCTTAAACAATGGATCAAAAAGAATCTTTAAATACGGAATACAAAGGAAAAATTAATTTTATGATTTTTTTAATGTTATATGTAGTTCTAATGGTTGTTATGTATAATATTTATTATACTTTTTAAAATGGTAATAATTTGTGAGTTCATGACAAAATTATACGTAAAATAATGTAATAAATATTTGATGTTATCAAATGTTATCCCTTTTATTTTCTTATTTATAGCCTAAGGCCATATTTATTATTTTCTTTTTTGTAAAAATATATACACCCTTGTTTCTTTTTAAAAAATTACTCCCTTTGTTTTTACAAATCACATACATTCAGATATATATTTTTTAAAAAAAATTACTCCCTTTGTTTTTATTTACTTGCACCACAACAAATTTTACGGTTTTTTAGGAGAGTATTGATGATAGTGAAATTATGTGCAAGTTGGAAAATATTTAATTGAAAGTTGCAAGTGGGTGAATATTTGTATGGATGAAATTGAAAGTAAGTAAAAAATGTGATTCAAGGTTTATTAATCAATTTGAGAATGTTATTAAATGTTTGATGAGGTGACGTGTGCAAGCTTAAAATAGGAATGGTGCAAGTAATTTGATACATATATTATGCTACCAGTAAATAAAAACGGAGGGAGAAAAAAATTATTATGGAGTACTTCATAAATATTTGAATCATTTCAATAAATACGGGTACTTAAAATAATATCAAAAAATTAATAATTCTTGTTAATACGCAATCAAAGATATTAAATTATAAAATGAACATTGAGCTGTCTAATACAATAAGACAAACTTATACGAAGTACATTGTTAGTGGGAGCTTTACGTACGGAATACTCCATATAAGAAGACAAAAGTTAACAAGCACCATGAGGCGTTAGATAAAAAAATTAAAAATAGAAATATTAAATAAATCTAAACATTTATTACACTGATTGATGTGTGAATTTGGCATGCATTCCAAATTTATTACCATTTTAGGAAATATATTTATAGCTTATCTAACGTCTTGGGGCGTCCGTTAGCAATATCGATATGAGAATTATAGTACGGAGTGGTTTAAATATTTAATAACGGAATTATATACTTCATTCGTTTCTTAAAAAACGCTTCAGTTTCTAAAAACGGAAATTTCATTAAAAAACGCATCACTTTACTTTCTTTCCTTTTTTGGAATGAGGACCACAATTAAAAAATCTATTTCTCTCTTTTATGTGGGGATCACAATTAAAATACTTATTTTTTAACACCTATTTTATTAAAATATTCATCAATACACCTACTTTATTCATTTTCTCTCTCTTTTTTTGTCCTCACCTATACACCAGTACATCATACTCTCAAATTTTGTCTCAAGAATCGTGAAACCCAAAGTGATGCATTTTTTAGAAAATGGAGGAAGCAAATATTTCTTGAAGATCAGTTTCAATCATTATCTATTTATCGAGATTAATATTTTCCATCGCTAAGCATTGTTGATGATTACATCGATTATGTGTGAATTTACCTAAATTTTTTAATTATATTTTCTTTTTTAATTGATACTTAAAATTGGCTTTAAGAGCTACATACATATATACTCCTATATCACAGAACGACTAACCCCTAAAATAAATAACTTTTATAGATTTAATTCAATAGATATAAATTTATTTTAGTAATTTCTAGTTGAATTTGAGATCTTTGAGCATTGAGCATCTTTCATAGTTTCATGGCAAGCAAATACACATCAAATTGGTTGAAGTTGATATGAGACAGATTGGTTGGGAGTAATTTAGTAAATTTATTAAGCGTTAAATAAGTGTTGGGATCCTCTAGAGTTGAGTTTTTGTAGAGTTGTGAGTAGAGGTGGTCAAAAGCAACACGACCCGCTAACACGACACGAAATCGACACGTTATTAACGGGTTTGGGTTGAGGATCTTGACTCGTTTATGTAAACGGGTTGACACGACACGACACGTTTATTAAATGGGTCGGGTTAGGGTTGACAATTTCAACCCGTTTAAATAAATGGGTTGACACGACACGACACGATTGCACCTAGTTATATACATTAGTATGTAAAAAAGACGTGACACGCTAACTCGACACGAAAATGACMCGTTATTASYGGGTTTGGGTCGAGGGTATCAACCCGTTTAAGTTAAACGGGTTGACACGACACGACACGTTTGTTAAACGGGTCGGGTTAGGGTTGAAGGGATCCAACCCGTTTATGTGAGTGACACGACACGAAAATGACACGACACGTTAACCACCTCTAGTTGTGAGAGTATGAGTTTTTAAATATTTTTTTATTTTTATTTTTAACTTTTAAATTCATGTAAAATCAATATAAATCTTTGATATATTTTGAATGGTCTAGATTTATTGAAATCCATAGAGTTCAACTCTAGAGGATCTAGACCCGTATAATAACATCTTTGAGCATTTTAGTAAACTTATTTTAGTAATTTTCACGGCTTGAAGTTGATATGAGACAGATTGGTTGGGAGTTTTTAGAGACAAGAGATCAATTTGATCTTATAATCATTTTTATCAATATTACTTTAACTTTTGCATTAAGCGTATAATAACATCAAATTTAATGATATATACTTAGATTTTTTTATGCAAAAGAAAATATGAAAAAGTTATACTTCTTCCGTTTCAAAAAAGTGGCAACAAATCAATTTTCACGTATTTTAAAGGACGGAAGAAATTTAACAATGTAAATGAACATATTAATTAAAGTAATTTAATTTTAACACAATGAAGTTCTAATCTTATTCTTTATCATGTTAAAATTACTTTGATTAATTTGTTCGTTTATATTGTTAAATATCTTTTTTAAAAATACGTAAAAATACGACATTTGTTGTCACTTTTTTGAAACAGACGAAGTAATTCAATTACATTCATACTTTTATTAATAAGATATAATTTCATCAACTTTACTACTCTGTAATTAAATATATATACTTTTTATATTAAGGGTTAAATTATTCCATTAACAATATAATGTTATATATTATTTAAAAGTCATCACGTTGTCATAGTTAATTAAAAAGTGTATGTACTCCGTTCAAACTTCTAAATACAATAAATGACGCGTAAACTTTATACAAATTTGTATGTAGTTTTGAACATATATATATATATATAAGTAATTATCAATGGTAAGAATCTAATTGAATCGAAATTTAAACGCACAAAGTAAGATAGAGATAGGATATCGATACGATATTTTTTTCAAAAATTATAATAATAACTCAAACCATTGTATGGCAAAAAAAAAAGGTAGTGACTATGCCACAAGTAGTGGACTATAGGCCATGATAACACATGAACTACGTAAACCAATTACATGAATCACTTCCATATACAATAATCTCACACCCTAAGCCCAAATTACATAACCCAACCACACAACTAAACCAATAAATAAAGCTATGAGAATAATCAAACTTTGATATAAAAAGTAGTAATAATACCATTATTATTACATGGCTTTTAAGAAGAAAAAAAAAATTAAAATCTATCAATGTAAACCTGGTGGTTGTTCATGCCCTGCCCCCGGACTACGTCCCGGGGCAGTGGGGCGAAAGGCTGCAGTCTCGGTCTTCTTGTACCGGTTCACCTTGTAACCAATCGAGGTTGGGGGATGCGGCCTTTTAACCAACGTTGTCACGTGAGGCCGTTGCATGCTAGTGTCACGCATCGAATTCGTTACCCTAGGCAAGTTGCTAGGAGGAGGCCTCGCACCCTCGACTATATCAAATTGCTGTTGTAGGATAACTAGCAAAAGAACAAACAACGACATTGCAACTACACTACTCATATTTTTACACAAGTTCGCCATGAAACAAAATAAATTTATATAAACGAATTGAACGTTTGAGATTTGGAAAAAAAAAATAAACTTTAAAATCAAAGCCGAGTTTCAAATCCTAGCCGAAGATGGCTAAGGTGTAGTAGTACAATGAAAATTTGTGTTAAGAAAAACGAAGAGATTAAGGGGGTATTTAAGAAGGCGATTAAGAGGATATATTACGACAAGTTGGGTTAGTAGGTGATTAAAAATGAGTTAGAGGCACATGGGATGAGAGTTTAATAAGGGGATTAAAAATGCAAATAAACATGCGAATAATTCCATTTTTGGCAAGGATTTGAGTCTTGAATTATATAGCATTGTATTAGCCATTCATCTAAACATTTTTAAGGAAAGATAAAGGCTTTAATTTGATTAGACAACACTGTCATTAAAGCGCGATTAGCGATTATATTAAGGGCTTAATCTCAGACATACTCAAGTATTAGCTTCATCAATTTGTTGGGAAACTCAATATGATAGTATGATAGTATGATACTATGATACTTGTCACTTAGTTGATTGAAATGCTTCTTCCACTAATTAAATTAATCGAGTTAAGCATAATGTAATGTTTGCTTTAATTTCTAATCACAGTAGTAGTTCTATTCTTTCTAAGACAATGTTGGTAATGTTTGAATATAATTTTTTCTGTGATTTTTATTATTATTTTTTGCATGCTATAAAATAAAAGTTACTTCTTTAGTTTAAATATATGGTTTTATGCTAATGCGTTTCCCTAATTAGGAAGATTAGGCGTGATGAAAAGAATTTTCCCACTAGTATATAAATCTTGATCTTAGGTATATATATATATATATGATGGTGATTTCCATTAGGGTTTTTCGTACATATAATTGTTTATATATTCTTCTGTTGTGTAGTGGCCAATCATTTCAATGTTCCATTAGTAAGCTATTGATTAACTTCGAATCGTGTCATYTAAGTTGACACGATTCGAAGTTTTATTTAATTTGGCAAGTCACTAGCTGAGATCGATCCAACACGAGTATGTTATTGTGACTTGTGACACATATGATCGCGATGCATTACGCACGTACTAGCTAAAGAGTCATTGACAATTGGCATATATGCATGGATGCATGTCACATTTTATGAGAAATTCATGTGAGTCCACCATGATGAGTATGTACAAGTCTACAACTATTCGTATGTATGTTTACCTAGTTTTTAAAATATATACTTACGTACAATATGATCTGAATACGTTGTTAATTACTTGTTAGTAACTTAGTATACACCATGCAAAAAAACGTACTCTCAAACGTTATGATTTTTAACCTCACAAAAAGATCCATTTTCAATCGCAACTGTTGAGAATACGGTACGTTTTTGAAATATATACCAAATTAACGAATTATTATTGCACCTCTCTTCTCGTTGTTCTATTTACTGGACACTGCATGGTCTCGAATGTATGTTTTTMACCATAATGTTAATCTTAAAATTTATAAGTAAATGCGAATTGAATAACAAAGATAAAGWATTGTTCATTAGAGAGATACTTGTATAGTTACATTCATATAGAATAGTAAAATACTAAAACAGTGCCTCTTCCATTAATCAATTCAAGAATTTGTCTTAAAAATTATTTTATTTCTTATCACAATTAATTTTAATCGATTCTTTCAATATGATTCTTTTGAGCAACCCCTTAGTTTATTAAGACATTAAATTCATAATAAAAACTTACAATATTATAAAATGAACTAATAATTAATTAAAATGATTTAAAACATTTTTAGAAACCCATTGGTTATATACCTATATATTCGATATCCATAATTAGGATGATTAATAAAAAGAACGTCCTAATTTGTTACACGATTTTGAGGGGCCCAACATATTAGGACTACTACTTATTCTTTGAAAGATTTATCCTGCAATAATGTTGAGGCCAATCATATCATTGCGATTTATATGTTTAGTTTGCTGGTTGTTGTATTGCATGTTTGCTACTTTTGCTCTTTGATTCTTTTTCTTTTTTACTAATTTTGCATCTCTTTTATTCCCACATTTTGTTTTGGCCATTGTGAGTTTGTGACCATTGAATTTGGGGGAGTGTTTTGGAGTTTATGTATAAAGGTAGGTTTTCATTATTATTGTTGAAAAAAACATCTACCGGTCGGTTCAAAAACTTCACATATACTTCATCCGTCTCGTAATATTCTCGCAACTCTTGCTATTATATAATTTGTGAGAGATAAAATATTCATGTATGTGTTGCGAGAATTGCGAGACAGAGGGAGTACTTCGTAACAAGAAAGGTTATATCAAAGGCGTACATGCATGGATATAGAATACCCTAAGGTAGGCTAGCTAGTTCAATCGGGAGTCCGTAATAGGAAGTGTTTCCATTGCAAAATCATATAACAATAACTCAATAAGAGTGAAGTAGTGAACTATGCACTCCGCACTTAGATTATAAATTAGAAGCTCTTTGCACATAGACATATATAATAACTAATTATTAAAAACAAGTCATAGTTGATGTCATCAAGGTCACGTGTCAAATTGTCATGAGAAGTTTTTCCTCCAAAACTATTGATGACATCACTTTCTTTCTAATACCAATTCTCCCAAGTTTCAACAATGATCAGTAAATGACACCTTAAAAATTTAATTAGTAATATATGACTACACGTTTTCATAGATGAAGTAATGAATAATATTTTCTTATWAGAACAAACTAAATAAAACTAAAGAAATTGTGGATCGGATGAGGCTATAACCTAAAAAATCTAGCAATATCAATGATCACTAGAAAATTGACGCTAGGGGTGTTCAAATCGGATAATTCGATCCGATCCGAAAAATTCGGATTTCTGAATTTTTGGACCGGGGAAATGTCGATCCGATTCTGGCTCGAAAATTTCCGGACATCCGAACTACCATTTTCCGATCCGATATCCTGGATCGAATATCCGAAATTTCATATCGGATCAATCAGATCGCGGACCGAATGTATACATTTTTACCTTTTTATTTTTTTAAATTAATTTTTTTTAATAAAAAAAACGAATATTTCGAATATCTGAAATATCTGAAAGCGTAAAAGGTCTGATCCAAATCAGACCCGGAAATTTCCGGTTATCCGATTCGGCATATCCGAAACATTAAAAACCGGATCGGATGCCTGATTTTTCAGGTCGGGTCGACTGGATCGCGGGTCGGGCTTTTTTTAGCCCCCGTAATTGACGCAAACATATCATCTTGAACACCGATATATATTACGGAGTAGTTATTACAATATCATCATTTTGAATTTTATGAAACACATAAGTTAATCTTGAATCAATTTAAAATTACAATTAAGATGAACATAAAATAGGACATTTATGCACAATTTACTTATARATTTTCATTTAAAATTTTCAATTTCTTTTATTTAAAGCATTATTGGTAGGAAATTATCATATAATTTCAACAACGCTATTGTATTATAACACGGRCATCGCACGCGATTAAATGTAGTATAGTTATATCAGAGGCGTTACATAGAGCAGACGATCCATATCTTCCTTGATTATAAAGAGATACCATAAACTAGTACAAGAGACAACTATTATGTATTGAGTACTTGAGTAGAATCACATTCCATTGTCTAAGACAAATTAGTATAGTATAGAATAGAATAGAATAATGGTCAAACAGAAAAAAGCTCTTAGTACATTGACTGCATATATATATATATATAATTATATATAGTTGGTTTTTTGTATTAGCAGCATTGTCGATTCTAGCATCCAGATAGTATTCCTCAAAGACAGTCGAAGAGAATTAGCCGTTTATATATAAAAATTTCTTATTAATTATTATTACGATATTTTTAATGACGGTCGTCCCGAAGCGTTAGATAAAAACACTACTCCGGACTTACATTTCCTAAGAAATGCATGCTTTAATCACACGTCGATTAATATGAGTAATGTTTATATTTATTTGATGTTGAACCCCATGTGATTTGCACTAGTGAGTTGTCCCACATCGGAGAGAGAAGAGAGGTTGAACTAGCTAGTTAATAAGCCTTAGAGTTACTCCTCCTATCACGGCCAATTGGTTTTACGGAGTAGGAAGGAACCTCCATGAGTTTGTAAGTTGGATTGACTCTTCTCAGCTCCATGTTGGGTTTCCAGACCCATTTGTCCTAAACATGAAATTTAACATTTGATATTTTCACTTTAATTATCTTATTTAACACAGGGGTCTCAGTGACATGTACTTCTTGTGCGATCGCACAGGGGCCCACCTCTTTGAATTGTTTTCGTATTTTACTTGTTATGTACGATGAACAAAACACTTTTTTTGTTCGATTTAATTAATTAGTACTTATTTTTGAGGAACTTTGTTATTACAACTATTTATCTTAAAGATCTCATCCATATATTCTCTTATTTTTAGTCTGTAGAGAGTGAGGGATAACTCAAGTAGTTAAAACTTCCTTCCTGATTTATTTTAGAGATCTTATGATCGATTCTCATCCCCGCCTTTGTGGCTCTCTCAGTACCAAAATAATAATAATAATAATAATTTTTATCCCGTATACTTTTCGTAATTAAACCCACAATCACACTTAGATATTTTATTTAGTTTTAATTTATCGTTCTTTGTTACGATGTCAATTAAGGATAAATTGTTTAATAAATTAAAATCACTTGTAACGATTCAATCAGTGAAATGATGTGTCTTCACTATTTAGGGTCCTATTTTTAATTTTCGCTCAGGGCCCCGTAAATGGTCAAGACGACACGCACTGTTATCTAATATTATGTGAGCGCTCATTAACTTTTGTCTAATTATTATTATAAATTATGACCCTAATTCTTATTGTACTTGTTTCATTTGTTTACACTTTTAAGTAATTATTTTTAATTAACATGAAGTCATTAATATAAGGGCTAAAATTAAAAGGCCGGGACAATAATATGTTATATGCCCCTATGATGCTCGATTGAGTCGCCATCATCACTTCCTCTTTTTTTTTCCTAGTTTTAAGGAATCTTATTAGAACGTATCACTTTT
Organism: Bassia scoparia; assembly: GCA_008642245.1. Taxonomy (NCBI): domain Eukaryota; kingdom Viridiplantae; phylum Streptophyta; class Magnoliopsida; order Caryophyllales; family Amaranthaceae; genus Bassia; species Bassia scoparia. The sequence continues at coordinate 49,931 of SNQN01001713.1, read as the reverse complement.
TTTGGCTAACTATCTGTTGATAGCTGCGATTTCCCTATTCATTTTTTTTGTTTTTGGTTTTTCGAAATTCAGTTTTGTAAAAAAAAAAAAAAAATCAAACATTAACCAATAAGCTAGCACCAAGTGTCCTAGAAGCATGTGGATATTTTTGACAAAATCAAAAATGGACCCAAGTGTTCCCCAAAAGGTGAGAAAAAGGTGGAAAAATTGTTGACCAAAAAAACCAGCATTTGACAACGACAAGAATAATTTTGACAACGATAAGAAACAAAATTGACCAAAATAACAAAATGCGATTTATAAATAGCTGTGATTGTTTAATCACCCCTCACTTTTTTGTCATTCATCACTGTTTTCTACGCTATTTTTCGATCCTTCATTGGTCGAATTGAAAAGTGAAATCTCTCGTGTAAAAGTTATACTTCCTCTTTTTCTAATTACTCGATAAACTTCTATAATTGTGGAATATTTAACAAATTTTGAAGGAGAAAGAGACCGAGAAAGAAAAAACACATATTTTGATGAAACTGAAGAAGTAAAATTATGTCTATGAGTAATATGAGAATGATAGAATATATATGTATTTAGAATCTCTTTCTTATCCGAATTATGATAAATACTTGGTGAAGAACTTTAGAATAGAGCGAGGAGTGTGAGGTGTAGGAAAAGAAACTGTATAATCAGATTAATAATTGAATTTTGGTAGATCAAAGAATCGCTACATCGTGGTGTAAATCACTTGCCTAGAAGCAAAATTCGTCTCGACTTTGTGCAATCGGCTATGCGACATTTGCCCCCAAGAGTAACACAATAATACTCTTCAATTCGTGCACTCGAGAAGGAGAGTTTGAACTAGAATACGTTGCTCAGTTCAGAATGCGGAAGAAAAGAATAGTTCGGGAGATTGTGATTTTCTGTGTGAATCAACAAGAAGTAGGGAAAGCCATTTAAAGGAAAAAACGAATCACGGAATTAAAGAAGCAACGACTGAGCGAGAAACAAGGAGGCAGAATAATGGCAACGATTACAAAGGAATTCGAAGAGATCTTTGTAACCGTTCAAAAATAAAAGGCTCGGGCCTAAAAATAAAGCCACACCCTACCGCACACGTGTCACATGCTCAAGCCGGACGGCGGGGGCGGCGCGCGGGGATACCCAATTCAATACCACCCCTCACACTAAACCTCAAACAATACAAAGAGTTTTCTCCTTTTATGAATAGTAGTGTTTTGGGTGTTCACACACATGTTATTATGTTAAAGAGCAAGGGGAGAGAGAAAATAGTGTTTTTTTTTATTGATTGAGTGTGTACACATGAGTCCTCAAATAGAAATAAAAATAATATTGCTATTAAGTTTTATTGTCATTTTTAGTAAATGTTGTTATTAATATAAAATGTTACGGAGGAAGGACTATATTTTTGATAAAAGAATTATGTTATATGTAGCTCATAGGGATATATTTAAGAGATTTTTCATGAGATACCCCTGAGATTTCAGGTAATTCATGTGGTATCCCAAAAAAATTCAAAATTCAAGTGGTATCCCAGATTGTCAAAATAAGTCATACCGTAACCAAAAGTTAACCGACGTTTTTTTCCGTTAAAACTAATTCATGTGGTACCCCAAATCTGAAAACTAATTCTTGTGATACCCCAAATTTGAAAACTCGGATTAATCAAAGGACCCAAGTGGTTAAAGCTTTCATCCGATTTCAAAGAGTGAGAAATAGTTCAAGTAGTGGTTAAAGCATCCATCCGATTTCACGAGATTCTGGGATCGATTTTCATCCCATCCTTTTGATTCTCTTAGCACCAAAAAAAATTAATTAGCACACATTATTTAGACAAAGTATAAATTATTTAATACTTCCTAATTAACTTAATAAGATTTAGGTATTAATGTATTATAATAGAAGCAAGATATGTAGGCCAGGCACGCATGCATGATGTTATACTGTATTGCGACTTTGCAGCCCACCAAAATAATTTAATTTCAATTTGTAAAGCTGCTCACTTTACAATTTTACAGTGCAACTTCTACTCTTTTGTCTTGTTCTAAGAGTTGTATGCTCCTTTTTTTTGATGAGATGCAAAGTTGAAAGATGGCCTCCAATTCTCAGCTTGCTTTTAGATCAAATTGTAACACTTCTTTGCAAAAACAAAAACAAGTTGTTTTTTCTCCCACTCGGATTCACCATTTGGGTTAATCTGAATTCAGCGGTCTTCAGTTTTGGGTGATTAAGTTCCTCCACTCCCAGTTGTTACTGGGGGGATCAAAGACGCGTTCTTCTTGTCAAGTGCAGTCTCAATCACCACTGCACCAACTTCCGATTGATATAAAAACAAGTGATAATTAGTCAGATTTGTTTGTGCGTCTAAAGTGAATAAAAAGATAGAAGAATGTAGTTATAAGAGAGCGAGAAGAAGAGAAATGACATCAAAAATAGACAATAATATTACACAAATACACAAGAGGTTGGTAACTTTTTTATTTTTTTATTTTTTTAGGAGGAAATAGTTTTTTGTACAATTATTCTTGCTTTTCAAGATGTGTCTTGGATAGTCAGATGTTGTATCTTGTCTTGTTTAATGATTTTTTTTAAAATAAAAAAGTATGTGGACTGGAGTGGAAATATGAATATTATTTAAAATAAAAAGTATACAAACTATACTGGAATTATGAATTTTTTTTTTATAATATGTGCTAGATAGTTAATAAGTTAAATATTTCAACTTTGTCTCGAAAAAATATACAGGATATATAGATTTCTAAAATGAACTTTGTGTACTGGTTGGAGTGTGTGCGGCGCCTAATTAATTAGCTTGTATGTCAACTTGTCGTCCCCGACACCCATGAAAATGAAGGAAAAGGAACTTGAATAGATGAATTGAATTAAAGAGACGGATTGAACAGAAAATTCGAGCAAATTAGAGATGAAAAGTCTATATAAAAAGTATAGGGCAAAAGGGGGACGGAGTAAGTAGTTCTAAAGTGATTGCCCTTAGCTTAGGACCTTGGGGGAGTTGGGGGTGATAGTCACCCCCTTTTTTCCCTTTTCACAAAGCCACATAATGAATTTATATGCCATAAGTAATTTCTTTATTTGATCTTTAGTTTGAGAAAATGTGCTTGTGAATTGTGAATTGTGAATTGTGAATTGTGAATTTGTGATGTAGTTGGGTCTTGGGTGTTTGTTTGATTTGCTTACCTTTGAATTGAACTATTACATTTGTTGTTGTAAATGCCATCATGGGTGCCACCAAGACCTTTTATATATCCACGAAAAGTATAAGTTGTTTGAAGCATCACGCCCAAGCTAAGGTGGCTAGAAATTAGGCTTGGCCGGGAAGAAACAAAAGGTACAACATGGCACGGACACGAGCTGGTGTAGCATGTCTCAACTCTCAACACGACAGTTTTGACAAGGCAAAATAACGCACAAGCATGACACGATAACACATGGGCTAGGACAATAATGCCTGGTTTGAAATAATGACAGGGTGCACTCATGTTCGTTGTTTGTGAGAATCGATCAGCGGCCTTCTTATTGAGCACACAACCCACGAGCTTTGCATGTGACACCACACAAAATAAAGACTCGGTGTCATCTTTAGAAAAAATGACGTTAATTATGATCAAACGCGCAGTATAATGTTAGGCATGTACGTGCAGTGTATTTCAACTATAGATAAAAATAAATAAATTGAAAAGCTAAACATACATAATCAAGACAAGCTCAATTAGACATATAATATAACTTTGGCTTATAACTATAATTTTAAATCAAGACCCAACGAGTAAATAAGTATAGACGACATAAACTTCACCAAATTACACTCCGATTTTAAATAACTAACAAGATCATAACAAAAAAGAACAGGGTTTCGATCGACCATCGTTTTAGTGGTGAAGGGATCGGTGTAGCTTAGGTATAGTAGCTTCAATATATACCATGGGAGTATAGGATTAATAGAATGGTGAATTGATCACCAACCAATTCAAGGGACGAAAAACGTACCATAACGTAACCTATATTATTAATATTATTGAAGGTGACATAAACCAATCACTAACATGTATATATTGTATCAATAAAGTGTCAACCAAAATGGGACCTTGATCATTTGAGAACCAAAATAAGCCACATTTCCTTTTACTATTTAACTCAAAAAAAATAAAAAAAAAAACACTAACTTATACTAGTAGAATACATAATACATAACCATCACGTAAATGCTTGCATTTAATATAATCAATCTTTTTTAGCCTCAACAATATAATGTAGATCATGAGGGTCCTATGATTCTTTGGTTTATTTGGTGGGACTTTTTAATCAATGCAATTATATAGTTGGGAATAAATATATGTCTCATCATACATGCCATGCAATGAACTTTTGTTAATTAAGGACTAGTTTTTATGTGCACGCGATGGGTGCTTAGGCGGATGAAAATTGTATTTCATCATTAAAAATAATTATAAAGTATGTATCAAAATAAAATGTTTATAGCTAATTAGCAATACAATTTTATTGAATAATTGTAATTGTTTTTTTCTAAATATGACTTGAAATTCAAAATAAAACCATTAATGCTTCAATCATTGTTGAAACTTTTTCACTAATTAAGTTATATAATAAATACAAATTTCATTTTTAATCACATAATAAGCAAAAGGGTAATTTAGACACATTAATTTATTAAGGGTATAAAAGACTTTTAAGAGGGGGACACCATCTTCCTCACCCCTTCCCTTATATAATAGAGATTATTATCTTTGATAGATCGTCTTGATTATACGGAACAATTTACAATGGCGGTGGAGGRATTCGAGTATGTGACTTTCAAGTTTTAAGCTTCGTTCTAACAAGTTTATAAAATTATTGCACCGAAAGTTGAATAAATAGTTCTCTGAATCGAGATGTTTATATGATACTTCTCTTCTTAAACAACTTAAACACATACAAATATTGGACTATTATATTCAATTTATTTATATTTATCTGAACTTATCTGAAATTATATTTTTTTTTTCTGAAAACAAATAAAATTAAATTTATCAGAGCAAATCATACGAATGTAATTGCTAGTGAATAATGAAACTTACCATAACATGTTTAAATCATGCATGCAAAGTGCATGTCTAGCTAAGCATCTAGAATACACAACATCGTCCTAAATGATGGACATTTTTTTTTGAGAGGTCCTAAATGATGAACATAATTAGATGATTAACTCACGCTTTGTCGAGACTATTTATATTACTTCCTCCGTATCAAAATAAACGCAACAAATTAAATTTCACGCAATTTGAGATTGAGATTTAACAATGTAAACGAGCAAATTATTCAAAATAATTTTAACACAATGAAGAATGAGATTATAACTTTATTGTGTTAAAATTACTCATTTACATTGTTAAAATCTCAAACTCGAAATACATGAAATTTGGTTTGTTGCGTTTAATTTGATACGGAGGAAGTAGATAATTCAACAAAATTCTATTTTCGTATTTTTTAAAAAATATTATGAAGACATATATATGTGTGTCGACTAGCTATATATACAACCTCCAACCACTATTATAAGATTCACATTCACATATTGGTTCTATTTCTTCAATATGTCCCTCGATCAATTTGGGACCAGGTTAATAATCCATATAAGTACTTCGGGCCATATATATTTGTGGCCTTGTTAAAATTAAAATTTGAGAAAATAAGAAAATCCGTACAAATTTTCACTACCTTCTATTAGGAGCGATTGAGGAGCACTCGTCGCCTTTGACGAGTGGACTAATCTGACGTGAGAGTTTTGAGATGTGTTACTCCGTACGATACAACTTGTGGAAGTCGGAGTACTTATTAACGTGTTCACTCTCAATCTCACGAGTCACAGCCAATAAAATATAGTATAACGAAAATTACATGCAAATTCATTCTCATAAATCCAGTTCACCAAACTTAGACAAAATCAAACATTCATATCATAAATCATAAATATTAAACTATTTATGCAATATAACTTCAACTCTCAATAACTTTGAACTGGCCAAATCCACAACATTCATGTCCCAACTGATCCCTAACATTTGTAGTTGAATTATCTTCACGTCATTCTTATTTCAATACATTATCTGGATTATCATATCATTCATCCTCTTGCCAAAAACCCCACCTTTCAATAAATAAATAGATAAAATAACAATTACCCTAAATAGTTTGGTAAGGGAGTGGCATAATGGATCGGAGTAGCTTTTGGCGTTTGAGATAGAGTTTCAGAAAAACTATTAATGATAATTTTTGGAGTAGTTTTTTTTCAAACGCTGCTATATTATTCTTAAAATTTTATATTTTTTATCATAAACTTATTCAATTGCTACTTATTTTACCAAACACTAACAAATTACATCCAATTCAATTTCAAACGCTACTGGTCAACCGCTACAACTAACCTTTATAGTAATCTCATCGCTCTTTATCTGAGCACGAGTTAATAACAGATTGTGGCAAATTCGTTAATATATAATTTGTTACGGTAGTACAGTACAATCACACTCTTTTTTTTCCATTTGTAATAATTTGTTAATTTAATTTGTAATCCCTAATGAAAAAAAGTGAGTTTGATTTTAAGTACCCTATACATGCTCGCATTTTATATTCCTCAAATTCTTTTTTGTTTTTTCTTCGACACAATCCCACAAATTTAAGATATACTCCAAGTTTGTTGCGGCTAATGGCTGTTATATGCGCCAAGTATTGAAAAATATGGACAACAAAATACCCAAAAATAATTCAGTATTAAATACAACAAAAAGTTGTACTCGTACAAAATATATTAAAAAGTGATAATAAATAAATAAATAAATAAATTGTTTTTCTAACGTGTGTTCAATGACACGTGTTAAGATAACAAATTTCCTATAAAAAATTTGACTTCAATCAAATCATTAATAGGAATATACAATTAATAGGAACATACAAAATATTATCTACCCTATTTAACTTGAAAATATCCTTATAATCAAATAATTAATAGAGATATACAACATAATCAAATATTTAATAATGAATTTGTTGTCTTAAAATGTGTCATTCGRCACATATTAGAAAAACAGATAAGTAAATAATACTTTCAACGTCATCAAAATCATGCAACATTAAATTTGACAAGTAAATCTTTGGTTAGTTGTCAACGGTCTTATTGCCCCTCTTGATAATTGCATTGTGCTAGCAACTACTCTTCTTTCTAAAACACCACACAAAGTAAGTAAACATTACTTAGTATATATATATATATACACACATACAAAATAATAATATAACTTACTTACTACATTTTCATTATTTCTTCTATTTTAGACTAGGTTTAATTTCATAGAAGAAATTAAAAAAAAATGGAGAGTAATGGTATGAGAGATAATAATGCACAAAAGTACACAAATCAAAAGGGAGAAGAGTTGGTAATAGACTTAGGAAGCATTGACACACAAAGTCTTTTAATGGAAGGGAATGAGCAAAGTTGCTACACCAATATCTTGTCCGCAAGGGAGATGGAGTCACTTACGGCGCTTTGCGACGCCATGATACCGGCTGTTGATCCACCGGAGAATACGACCGATGAGTCTGTTATTCGGTTTTACAAAACTTCTGCCTCCATGGTTGGAACTCATGAACATGTATGTACTCTCTCTGTTCCATAATATTATTGTTATTTCACCATGATCACCTGCGACGATCTTTTATGTTTTCATATGGCATAAAAAACCAATATAAAAAAAATTATAACATCATGATTGATCAAGGCGAACTCTAAGTACATCATTATGATAGTTAATTATAAGAATTAATAAAACAAAAACAATAACAATCTTTTGCTAAACAGATAGTGCACGTAATATTATTACCATTTATGTATACCTAATCGACATGTTACTARCTAGTTCAATCTTAGGTTACGATAAAGTGTATAAATGTGCACGCAWACGCGTGCATTTATAGGCGAATATTATGAGGCTAACACWTGTATATAATTTTTTTTGCATGGAAATGATGATCAGTTGGGAAGATTGATAAGCCAAAGATTACGGCATCATGTGGTACTAATACGAATCCTACTATATGCGTTGTCAACGAGGTTAGGAACCTTTGTATTTGGAGGAGCAACACGTAACTTTTCTCGACGCTTTCCATTTTTCCTAACGTTCTCGGAAATGTCGCTTGAAAAGCGTCAAGAATTACTCCTTGCGTTGGCTTCTAGTTGGTTCTTTCTCTTTCGAATGGCATTTTTTGGCGTCAAAATCCTCATTTTCATTGCCTTCTTTACTCAGGTATTTACTACTTCTTCATGATGGTTTAYACATTCATGCATAAATTGATGATTAAATTCCATAAGTGGTTGCGGGTCATGATCGATTTTTTATCGAATTGAAAGTTTTGTTCGTTTATTTTCGTGTTATGAGTAAGGTATGTACGTATCCTTTGATCGTTAAGTCTACATTTGATGATCTAATAACACGTTAAAGTTGAAGGATAGAGTGTGTTCATATTACTCTCGGACCTCAATTATATCAACTTAAGTTCTTAGTTGTGTTGGTCATTTGAAATGGTATCAGAGYCAATATGACACAAAAGTAAGTTACAAGTGCTTGTGACTCAACTACCAAAAAAAGTATTTGGTTGAGATAGTTCAATGACATCGAACATATGTATTTTAACACAGTTCATCGCATATATAGAATATGTAATATCGATAACGCTTATTCGTAACATTAGGTGTTTCATGCATTATATCTATATGCATAATGTATCACAATAATTTTCGCATGGACAAGTACACAACAATAAAATACTCGTAAGTCCTAACAATGTGTCGGCAATACTTTCAAAATTTGATTAGGAGAACAAGAAATTAGGACCTAACACATAGATTTACATAATGTATGTGTTATTATCCATCAAATTGAGAACATTTAATTGAATGATGGTGATGTCCTACTACTTTAATTTGTGTGTTGATTATTTGTTAGTATTGCGCAATCTAATTTGTTGGAGTGTCTAATCTTATCAATAATAGTTAAACAAAATCAAAACAATCACTAATCACATTGATTACAACATACCCAATATGGGAACATAGGGGGATAGGGATTAATGGTTCTTTGAAACCTTTCGTAATTGTCAACTTCATCGGATAGAGCTACACATACTCACGAATTGTGCGTTTGGTCTAACCCATGGCACATACACAATATGTTTTTAACCTTTTCATTAGATAATATTTGAAGCCTTTAATTTTACTTCATTAGACAATATTAATCCGTACATATATGATGTGTCTCGAATCTCGGTCACATTCTTGAATCTTGAGTATCTTGACTTTTCAAGTCTAGCTGAGAAGATGAGAAGTGAGAGCACACCCTCGCATGAGTAGTTGTGCATATGGTCCATCTACCACTCCATTGTTTGAAATTTTACGTCAATCGATTTTGTAAATTTATGGTTCAACCCAACATTTTTCATAAAATTTGTTAGTAAAGACACGATTGGATTCAAAAAAATTTATACGGTACCATGTAATTGTACATTTAGAAGAGTCGACAATCATAATCATAATCCATAGGATTGCTCGATCATTTTCCATCTTCAAACAGTCTATCATCTAGACTACTCCGTAGTTGACATCAACAAATAACGAATTCGTCATTAAATGATTCTAAATTTCTAACTATATACCCCAAATCGGGTTTTGCATTAGCTAGACATACCTTTCGCACATTTTGCCAACTGCCAGTGTCATTCAATGCTTATTGTCTCACGTCTAATGCCAAAGAAATAAAAAAGATGAAAACGTGTAGAATAATTATGTAATTATATATTGGACATGCAATAATGTATGATATACTCATATTTTCGTCAAAAATAATGGTACTAAATTAAATATTTATGATTATGACATATTTCTAGAATAATTATGTACCAGATAAAGATATGAAATTAAACACCCAAAAAGTGTCTTCCATTTAAACCGCGTTTAGTTAGTTCTTGTTTGTTTGTTTTACATGGGTGTGGCGCCTAGCCCAGGCGTCGAAGCAGTTGTGGGCGCCTAAGCCGGCGCCCCCTACTTTTTTTTTTTACGTGGCTGGTGGTTTCAAGTGTAGTCGGCTTTGGATACGGTGGTGGTTGCAAGTGGTGTTCGGCCTGGTGTGGTCGTGTTGCTGCTGGCTGGTTAGAAGGGGAGAAGAGGAGGGTTATTTCGGAAGTTACATAAATGTGGACTTCGATTCAGTAAAATAAAACTGAATAGCAATCTAGATGTATTTAATGTACGTATTGATTAGTAAATAGAATAACATTTGATGCTAATTTTGGGAAAAAACTTGTTGAACCCACTGGGTAAACTACCCACCACAATTATTAGTGTATAAAGTAATAGTGGGTGGAGCCCTCGTCTCACTTAATTATAATATTTTGTTAGATGTATAGTAGCGGGTGGATTACCCACGGGTAGATGTAGCTAAGCTCGCTATTTTGTCCTCAAACAACATATCATTAATTAGCTATTATCCAAATTAATAATAAATGATATGTCAAATGTTAATCAATAACTAAGACCTATAAATTTCCGTTGTTCGTTATTGCCTTTGTTTCAATTTATTTAATGTCGACTCGTTTGTTTAGTTTAAGTTCAACTCAGTCCAATTCATTCATTATCCGAAAGAGTTTAAAATTTCATACTACATGTAATAGTATGGTGATTTATAAAGACCCACGGCCATAGGCCCACAACAACATAAAAAGGTGCGTTCATATTAAAATAACTAACCCAAGTACGTTGGGCAGCTCACTAATGGCCCATATAGTTTTGTTGCCCACTCTCATTGCTCTTTCCACAACCCCATTTCTCAATAAGTTATTGGTCCCGGACTATATTGGTCAGGCAAATTTCATTTTCCGAAACTAAAAAGTTCATTCATTCCGAAAATAGCACGAAATAGAAATGTTCATTCCCGAAAATAAGAAATGTTCATGAAAATAATTTTCCCGAAAATACAAGTGTTCATATTTCAGTATGAACATTTACACTTGAAAAATGAACATTTGCATTGAGAATAAAGTTCTATATTCGAAATACATTACCCGGACCATGACGAGACTATGGTCCCAGGACCATAAAGAAATTTGTCGCCCATTCCATTATGTTATTTTTACCTTAGACCCTTCTGACAACAAAATAAAATACACCTAATAAATAGTCCACACTATCTTTTCACATTTTAGTCATTTCTATGTTATGCTCGAGTCCTTGAAAAATGTGTTAAATGTACGATCGTTCTATATAAATAGGAAAAATATCATATTGATCCTACTTCAATTCACACCAAACAAATGAAAGACAACTCGCCCTTTTGAATTGAATTTTTCGAGGATATGCTGGTATAAACAGTTACGTTTTATATAGAACTGTTTCTTATGTTTAAGACTTACTTTATTATTATACGTAAATTTTAAAAATTTTGTGTTTTAAATAAAATGAATCGCAACAAACATTAAGAGGGAGTATATGACTATAATAACGCTCTACGATGTGTTTAGAACTACATATACAATTAAAAATTAGAATATATTCCATTTGGTACTTGGTGGAAATTTAATAACGGAGTAATGTTTTTTTGAACGTGATATAATGGAATAACCCGTATAAATGTGTTCTTTTTTTTTATTATGATGAATAACTAATATGTGTTAGAATTTTTTAACTAAATATTTTATAACAGCTATTAGTTTAACTTAATGATACTTGACATAATAAATATATTATTACTAATGTGTTTTTTTTAAACATGACATGATTCATCAGGTGGAGTGAGAAGTGAAGACAACAAATCTTTGGAAGGCAATAGGGACTGTGGACCAGACCAGACTTCATCAACAAGGCGCAACAAAGTAGCCCATACCCAACAATTGGGGCTACCTCACTCCAAAGCCCAACCACAATAGCCCAGAACACAGAGCCCACCAACAAGTCCCAACCCAGCCCACTTAAAGAAACCTACGCCATTATAACAAAGGCATAATCAACGCAAAGACGCCCAAAGAAATCTGGTAGAGTCATCAAGCACTCCAAGGCTTCCACGTCATCCAGCGCAAGAAGAAGTACACACGAAACAACCCGGTGATGACCAGTAGTTGCAACGTTGTGGTCGTTGGTCTGGGAGTGGCGTGGTCCTTGCCGCGGGTGTTTTAGCCGCGGCAGGGTGAAAGTTTCGTCGTGGAGAAGGGTGATTATTTCGCGGAGGACTAACCTGTCTTCTCTTGGAGGGTCCCACTTGTCAAATTACGAGGGTGCGGCCTGTTGTCTACTTAGGGACCTGGGGTGACCATCTTGGGTGGCTCGACGTGTCGGTGGAGACACCCATTAACTTGGTCGGCATCGATACGGACGCCGCCACACGTGATCAGGGAATGGGTGACCGTAAACGAGCTTGAGATATTTGACAGTCCTCTATTTAAGGAGGCGCTTGATGTGGTGTGTGACAAGATGGGGGTGCAGAGTGAGGTGGGTGGCGGCAATGAAGGGTTCAATAATGCGGTTTTAAGGAAGGGTTGTCACGAGTTGGGTTACCCTGTGGTGAACATCCCTCGGAACGCCGAGGCGGATCACTACTGCGGGTGGTGTTGCCTGGGGTGCAAGGACGGTAAGAAGAAAGGCACCTCCGAGACGTGGCTCAAGGACATGATTGATTCRGGGAACGGGGCGATACTCACYGGCTGTAAGGTTAAAAAGGTGTTGTATGAGAGGAAGAAAGGCARGACCCGCGACACTGCTAAGGGAGTCATGTTCGAGATCAAGAAAGACCGTTGCTTGTGTGTGGTGGAGGCTAAGGCGACGATTGTAGCTAGTGGTGCTCTTAGCACACCTGCATTGTTRAAAAACAGTGGATTAAAAAACAAAAACATCGGAAAAAATCTACACCTTCATCCGGTTGTTATGGCATGGGGGTACTTCCCGGACAAAGAACCACTGTCGAACCACGAAAAGGTGTGGCCGGAGAAGGAGAAAAGGAGCTACGAAGGAGGCATCATGACCGCCATGTCTACGGTTGTTGGTGATTTTAACAAGTCCGGTTATGGAGCGGTGATACAAACACCCTCGTTACATCCAGGCTTATTCTCTGCCTTAATGCCCTGGACATCAGGGTCAGACATGAAGCACAGAATGACAAGATTTTCTCGCACTGCACACATWTTTGCCCTTGCTCGCGACATTGGATCAGGCGCGATTTCAACCTCACCCTACGACATCACATACAAGATGGACACAACCGATGAAACCAACCTAAAGAAAGGGCTCGAGAAGATGCTYAGAATACTGGCCGCAGCAGGTGCAGAGGAAATCGGAACTCACCATTACAATGGAAATTACATCAATGTGAAGGAAGTGAGCTACCATGAGTTTGAGGAGTTTGTGAAGAGGGAGAGTTCGAAGGCGATACAAGGCCTTGCCGTGCCGATTTCGTCTGCTCATCAGATGGGGAGTTGTAAGATGGGAGTTGATCCGAGCAAGTCAGTTGTGAGCCAAACGGGAGAAACATGGGAAGTAGAAGGGCTTTATTTAGCTGATTCCAGTGTTTTTCCTACTGCTTTGGGTGTCAATCCAATGGTCACTATTCAAGCTATATCTTATTGCACAGCTCAATCAGTTGTTGAATACCTCAAGAGGAAAAAAAAGAGATGAAACTTATAAATAATGTGGTATTTTAGATTCTTAGCTTACTGCTTAATTTCATTTTTGTAATGTTATACTAAGTTGTAATTAGCTTTGATATTATTGCTTTTGGACTGAAAAATATAGGATGGCTTCACATTTCAAAGTTTATATTGAGTACTATTCTTCTATCTAATTTAAAGGATTGTGAACTCTTAAAGGTTTGGAGGAGATTAAATGTCGCGAAATGAATTACAAATAGGGTACTATTTTTTCTAAAGTACTAGTCCACATGTATACGAATACTTTATTAATGTTCAATAATTCACATATTTATACGCAAAATGAAGAAAAGAAAATATAAATCAAGTTGTTGTCCAACCAAGTTTATTACTTCAAAATGTACAGTTACAAGTATAGAATATCCGAAAAACATAAACTGTTTTTTCCCCCTCTCTCCAATTAAAATCATATACTTCCTCCGTATCAAAATAAACGCAATGATTAGACATTTTTTCTCTCTACTTTATGTCAAATCGTTGCGTTTATTTTGATACGGAGAAAGTACCTCACCCTTTACAATTCGTTAATTAGAAACTACACACAAACAATTCAATTTCAAACCTAGCTAGCTCATTTGTGTTATTTAGTGCCATTAGAGAAAGCAACATCTTTGCTCTTATTATCATGAGTTGAGACTTTGTAGTGTTTTCTTAATGTTACAATTGCAGATGCTAAAGTGCATCCCAATGAAACAAGGACCAAAATTGCTGCACCAACGAAAATTCCATTTTCACCAAGTAGCATTCTCCATTTAGCCACCCTTTTCCAACGGTTGCCTTTTGTTCATGCTAGTGGCTGTGCTTAGTAATATAATGAACTTCAAAATTGAATCGTCAACAGTTTAATCGAAATCGGAAAAAAAAATCTTTTAAAGGTTATTTGATGCAAATAAAGTCGAAATCCCTAAGAGGATTTCCCATTCAATCAATGGATTGACAATCCAGTGACATTATCGTTGGTTTTTTTGTACTTTAAATTTTTGGAACTGACTTTTAATGACAATATTGTAAATAAAATATTCCATGTTATTACCAAAATACAGCCCTTAGAGCTACATATAAGAAGCAAAAAAGAAGGTTTCAAAAAATAAACATTTATGACATCAAATTCTGTGCAATTTTTAACATAAATCTATAAATACTTTACCATTTAAGCAAGAATTTAATGCTTATATGTAGCCCTAAGGACTGTGTATAGCATTTTCCAAAAAAAAAAATCTTGTTAAAGGTTATTTGATTGAAATAAAAGTCGAAATTCCTAAATTTTGATAAACATTTTGCTGGTTCCTTAAATCCTTTTGTGATCAATTATTGCATAAATTAAAAGATAAAATCGAAATTTGAGGGAGTATGTTCGTTGTTGACCATTCAATAGATGTTTAATAGATAATCAACCAAAAAACTACTTGATTAGTTAACAAGCTACTAGAGTTTGAGTTAGATAAACTCTAAACTTATAAAAAGTGAAAATGTCTAATCAAATTACATCAGTTACGTCAATTGACGCCTAATTTTAGCAGTTCGAAGTTGCGTTTGCTAGCAAGATCCTATTAAGAATCACAAATTCACAATTACTACCCATAATACTTCGCATTTTAGATCACCAACAATTCGGTACGCTATAGTTGCCCAAGTCAAACTCTTTTAAATAAGTTATCTTCAACTTCCATTTTTTTTAAAGAAAGAAGCATATGATCTTTAATACATCCAAAGAAGTGTGTGAATATAGCACATGCTTTTATTAATAGAGAATAATGCTCCCGCATTAACTTTATATATTATACAAGTACTAATTTTTCCGTTTATATTACTCTTACACAATTTACATCACTTACGTTTCATTTTTATTAATAAATCTCGTCTATTCGATAAATATGATAAATAATATGAACGTGACGAAGATAAAAATAATGTTACAAAATATGTTCTTCTCGAAATGAAAGGAATAATGTCAATATGATGTTAATAATAATAATAATAATAATAATAATAATAATAATAATAATAATAGTAATAATAATATATTTAGCTTTTTGCACTCCAAAAATGTAAAATTTAGCAAATAAAAAGTTGAATTTTTCCCTCTAAAATATTATTAATTACTAAAATATAAGAGTAAAATTAGTAAATTACAAATTTACAATACTTACCAGGAATAATTAAAAGTATGGTGAAATATTTGGCCTTTTTAAATTGGCAACATGATCTACTACTTGTACTTTCTTTGAATCTTGGCAACTTCCAACCAAAACGATCAAATTCCTATTATTGAGCACTTATAAAACAATTCAATGCTCCAATTCCAAACCAAAATGCTTCACTTCCTCTTAATTCGCATAATTTCCCATCTAATTTCACATCATTAATCTGCCAATTTTTAAAAAATTAACCAACATAATTTCAATTTTCAGAAATCAAATGAAATACCCAAATCAATAATTAATTTTTTAACAAAAAAAACAGGAAATTGAAGTTGATATGCAGCATTCAATTACCCTTTGATTTCCTGATTTCAGCAAGGATGCAGAACACAAATGAAAAAGAGTAAGCGAAATTACGACGCCATAATTCAAAGAATATTATAAAGAGCCAATCTTTCCATTTTTGAATGATTTTGAGTTTTCAACCAGTGAATTTGCTCTGTTTTTTTTAAAAAACAAATTGGTGAACAAAAACAGAGCATTGGAATTAAGGATGAGAAGAGAAATAATAATAATGCATTATTTAGACAAATAGTGGGTGTTTCAGAAATGTGGTAGTGGTTGAAAGGAGAGTTTCTTTTAAGCAAGATAATTTGTTAGAAGATGACATTAAAAAAAACAAAGACTAATAATTTATTTAAAAATATTCTGTTTTCATTTTTTTTAAAATGGTTTGTTGTTGTTGTCTTTTCAAAGAAGGTTTTTGAATAATGTGTAACTTTTGAATATTTTATTAATAAGTTGATGAATTCTCATCATTAGTTTTAGAAAGTGTGAAGAAAGAGTGGGAAAGAGAAGAAGAAGATAACATGAATGAGGAAGCTAATGAAGGAAAATAAGGGGTAGAATATTATGCAACAAGTGATGATGTTAAAATATTACACCAATTATATTACATTATAAAAGAATTTTTGAGTTTGACACTTTCAAATCAACAATGTGGAACCTGACTAAAATGACTAATCACCGTCATTGAATGCTTTAAAGGTAGTAGTACTTCACCTTCCGACTCCAACAGATTGTGGTCGATTTATTCGCAATTGTGTGCTTTTAATATTTTTTTAAAAAATCTGTAGTCACTACGACTATAAAATTAATAATAAAAATAAAATAAATTTAATTATTTTAAAAGTCTATGTAAGCATCAACATCGCAGTTACTCTCCACAACTACTCTCCAACTCATTTTTTTTTTCTTTTTCTCTCCTCAAGCTCATCTCCTCAAAAGAGATTAACAATGGTTTTGCTCTCCATCAAACTCTCCAATTAATTAGTAAATTAAAAAATAATAATAATATATAATATTTAAGGACAAAGTGTCATCATATTATGCTTAGAGCATGCTCTCTTAATGCTCTTGGGGGAGAGCATTCTTCCAAGTTCGTTCTCTCCACGGAGAGTAACTGAAGAATAATCGGAGARCYCCATTGTTGRAGTAGAGTAAGCTCTSCTATTTCTCTCAACTTGGAGAGCACATTGGAGAGCTACTTAAATTGGAGAGCCCCAATGTTGATGCTAAGACCATGTGCATATCTCCAACCAAATTTGTAATKTGCATGTACTATTTTTGAAGCAACCCTGAGGGCTAAAGTGGGCATAKGTCGTGCCATRACGACCTACGTGAYAAGTCCGTGGTCTCGTGTCGYCTATACGGAAYAAAGGTAACGTTGTGTCRTGCTAGATCGTATCAACCCACATGTCTTACGTATAATTCTTTATATTTTATATATTTTTCACTAATAAAACATGTCCACGTGTAGGCCAGCCCACRTGCTCGTAACGGGCTACTGRCAATTTTTTAAAATGTTGTTCACAACCTGTTGTTGTGCCTCTTATGCCGACAACGAACTCGTGCAAGACCATGCTCAGCTCGTGTCGTGTTAACCCTTGTGAGTTGTGATGACCTGACTCATTCTCACCTCTAATGAGGGCACTAGGGCAGTATAATTATAATCGGAGGACAAGTTTTAAAAATGATACAAGTATATTTTATTGGTGCTTYCAAGRATAACTGTTGGACCAAGAATTTTTTAATACRTAAAAGTTATAGACGTATTTCATATGTATGATTTTGTGAACTTTTACTTCGCACTTCATTTCTAATGATAATTCTGAAAATTACTGAGCATCATTTCACTTTAGAGTTTAGTTGATTGACTAATTGTGATAGATTATTTGACTAACTAATTATATGAGTTGTATGTATACAATTGTTTTGTTATGTGATCGTTAACTGTTTTGAGATGATGTAAACAAACAACTGTAAGTTCTTACAAAAAAGCTCTTCGTATGCTTTCATCAAAATTTCATGAGATTACTTTTTTTTAAAAAAAAATAATTAGATAAGATTATGAGTATTAGTTTTTTTGAGAAAAATTAAAAAAATACTCTGTATATAATTTGTTTTCTTTATCAAAAATTAAAACAAAATAAATTGTGCAACACACGGCCGACACGGGGTTAAAGAGAGAATAGTGATTAGTAAAAATTTTATTTCATCACTATATTTTATTATTTATTTTATTCTTTTTTTTCATATGTAATTTTTTAATTCTATCCTAACAATCATTTCTAAATAATTTTACCATGTTTCAAATTCTTTAATTTTTGTTATTCCTACATTTTCATTCAATACTTGTGGAAAGATTTTTGTATATCTATAAAAAAAAACTCGATCTGAGTATTTTTTTTTCTATATAAACTGTGCATTGCACAATTTAACAGTAAAATGAGATATAAAATAACGCTCTTACACTATTTAACAACTTCTTATTTATCTAAATTCTTAAAAAAAATTAGTATTACATATCATCATTTCGAAACATGACTTGTTTGATAAATTAATACTACTATTTCATTCGGTATAATATATAATTGTAATACGTTTCAAGCTCTACAGTGATTTGAAAAGAACGATATTTGCATTGAAAAAACTACGTTCGTTTTTAAATAGAAATAAAGCAAATATTGATAAATATTTATTTAGTTTCAAAAAAAATGTCATATTCCTCAAACTTTGTAAGAAAAAACACCTCTTTATTCATTTATATCAATATTAGGTGTACAATTTGTTTATGATAGTTTTCGTTCTCGCTTTAATTATTTTTTGTCTATATTATACTAATTCATTACTCGCTGGTAATCTAAAACCGATGCCTCCATTATATTTTTCAATACATAATAAATATATATTTAATTTATTAATTGTTAAAAATACAAATTATTTCACAAATTTACAAATTATTATAAATAAAAATACAAAAGTCAAATGAATTATAATGCTCAAATCCCTATAAAGATTGTTCTTTGCTAAATAAATTAAATAATTATAGTTCAAATTAATTTGTAACTATTTTAATAAATAAATACATAATTATAATAATAAAATACAATAAAAATACATAATTTATAATAATAAAATTAATAATTTTTAACAAGAGAGTTAAATGTATTAATATACATAGAATACTAATAATTAACTATATATGATAAAAATATCATTAATATATATCTGATCAACATTTGGTTTCGACACGACCCCTAATCATAACACATTATTCATGACAACTTTGGTTATAAGTATTGTAAATCTGCAGTATAAACCTATTTTATATTGTATTAGATTAAATATAGGTACATATGTATGATAAAAACAAACAAATATATTATGAATTAGTTACCTATTGGAAACAAATGTAAGTCGTATATAATTAAGTTAACAATTAGATAATGACCACCAGACCTTATAGGAACTACCATCCACCCACCCCAACCCAATCAAAAGTTAAAACCCTAACCAAATCACCACCCCTTGCAAGACACCAAATCGCCCTAACCAACCCAATCCAACAAAACCCTAACCAATTCGCGCAATTAGATCGCACCGAACACAAAGCCTCACAACCAAATCGCGCAATCATCCTCGCACAATTAGGACAACGAAACGACGTGATGTGCAAGTGAAGTAGCAACCATCCTCGCACAATAGCGACAACGAAACGACGCGAGGTCAATGTGAAAGTGAATCAACCATACCATTTCAATGAAAAAACAAACCACTTCAAGCAACTATAGTGGAGACGTAGTGATCGGATTAGTATTCAAGTGTGTGGTGGTGCGTTGCAGTCTAGTTGGGTGGTTGATGGTGGGAAAAGGGGGTGTAGTTAGGGTTTTGTTGGTTTGAATTAGGGGAAGATTAAGTTGACTTAATTAAGGTTTAAGCCATTTTAATAAGGGGTAAAATAGTCTTCAGAATTTAAAATTATTATTAAAAGAAATAAAATGAAAGGTGCAATTATATGTTATTTTTCAAAAAGTGACAAAGTTGCAATAAATCGTTACGGAGAAATATATTTAATTTGTAATTATTAAATACAAATTAATTTTTTATACAAACTATTTGATAAAATAGAATACAAAATGTATAAATATGCCTAAATCCCCACAAAGATTTTTCTTGGTCAGAATTAAATAAATTTAAGTTAAAATTAATTTTGGCAACCATTATTTCATAAATAAATACGTAATGACTCAATATTTATTAGGAAAAGGGTATTTAGGTAATTTATAATAATTTAATATTAAGGGTTAGTAGAAATTTATAGAGTTGCTTAGGTTGAGTTGCCTATAGAATATAGATAAGTGACAAGAGGGGTATGCAATTGATAGAGACGATTCTCTTGATTTTAGTTATATTATTATTATTATTATTATTTAGGTTTCTGTATATTTCAAGTTTAGCAATCCAATCAATTTTCAAGTTCACTTAGTACCATTAATTATACGGTGCATGAACAGAGAAGGCAATGGTTTCGTGAAGTGTGAATCCGTCGCAAGCGGTCCGGGTGAGGACCCTTATGATTTGCCGATAGGAAGTTTAGTTCGAGCTGCAAAAACATCACAGTGGTGATGACACTGGGCCACAAATAGCCGATTGCGAGATGGTGGAGCGAGCTTGATGAGAGGTGGTTTTGATGCAAGTGGGTCCGGTGGTGTGCCTCGTTTACCAGCAAAACGGGTGGTGAAAGGATGAGTATTCACGATTGGGTTATATAGAGAAGGATTTAGAAGTTGAGAAGGAAGGAGACTCTAGTGAGTTGTCCAATGTCAGCTGATCATTGTTAAGGGTGTCATTTGTAGTAGTTATTCGAATGCTAGTAGTTTACTATATGTAGGTCAATAAATTTGCACATTGTACAAACTTCGTTAAGATTTAATCCTAAATGACCCCTTGTTAAAAAAAGGAGGTCGTTCATTGTCTTGGGAAAGAATCCAGAAAGAACATTAAGGGTAGTTTGTAAAGCCCTTGTTTTGAACATCAAAGATGAGAATTCTGCCCTTGTCCACGTGTTGTGTTATCTGATATTATGAAGATGATACAATTCAACATATACAAAGTGGCCTCCCAAAGAGAAACTTATTTCTTCTTTTATATTGGTCCTATTCCTTTTAAATTAAAGTTATCCAATCATTCTGTCCATCTTAATTTACATTTTTGGATTTTTTACAAGTACCTCTGTGAATTTTCATTTTCCATGAAATACCTCAATTTTTTTATTTTTTTTTCTACAATAGAATCCCTAAGTTTTGCTAATCTTCCACAAGTAAACCTTAATGCCTAAATCTCACCTAAACTAAGGTTAACTTTATTTTAAAAAAAAAATAAAAATATTAGCCACCCCCTCCCTCTCCACCTTTTTCAGCCACCCCAACTCCACCACCCCCTTTGATCACCACCTCCACCGGACCCACCCCAGTCGCCAAACCCCTCACGAACCCCACTACCCCCTTCGCACCACGACCCCACTCCATCATCAGGCCCTTGCCACCACGACCCCCACGCACGAAACCCCAATCAAATTTAAACCCCCAAATCAATACAAAACCCAAATTCAATTCAAAAATTAACTTAGGACTTTGATTGGGGTTGGGTTGAATTGCAAAAYCATGGTTTTAATTGTGTTTTTGGTTTGAGATTAAAGAGTTTAATTCAAAAATTCAAAACCCTAGAACTTTCCCCAATTTCATTTAAATGCTAAATGGTGAAATTGGTTCGAAGGGTGGTACGCGAGGGTGGAGGTTCGGCGGTGGTGTGCAGGTTGTTCGCGCAGGTGGTGGGAGGTGTAGTGTGTGCGTTTGTGTGTGTTTGTGTGCATTTGTATGCGTGGTGAGCGGCGAGGGTGGGGGTGGCAGCGCAACTCGCGACAGACGACAGTGGGGGTGGCAGCGCAGCTCGCGAGGGTTGGAGGGAGGAGTGTGTGGGCCAAGTGACAGTGGTGGTATATGGGAGCAGTGCTAGAGTGGGGTCGGTTTGGTTGTAGGAGTGGTGGCAGGGGTGGTCGGTTTTTTTTTTGTTTTTCAATTTTTTTATATTTTAAAAATAAAATTTAACCATATGTGGTTAAGTTTAACCACCAAGATTATCTTGTGGAATGTTTGTAAAATTGAGGGGTATATTGTAGAAGCCAAAAAAATAGGGGTATTTCATGGGAAATGAAAACTCACAGGGGTACCCTATAGAAAATCCCTACATTTTTTAACTTCTCCAACTTTAAAATTCAATAGTCCCACTTCCACCCATTCTGGCAGTCCTCCATCTCACCCATATCATACCCAACAAAACACTCATGCACTCACACCCATGTCTAACTTCTCCCATCTACCACTACATAGTTTGGGTTTCAAGCTGGGTGTACATAGTTTGGGTTTTAGTTTGTGATTAGGGTTTTGCGTGAGTGTGGGGGTTGGTTTCGTGGTTGTTCGTGTTGGTAGGGATTGGTTTTCGTGGTGGCTAGTACCAGTGGGGTCGTTTCTTAATGGTAGGTGGTGTCTTTCGTGGTTGTGGGTACGGTGGTGGATTGGGTGGGTTTCGTGGTGAGTGGTGGTGGTGCGTGAGTGGTGTGTTTTGCGGTTGAATTGTGGGAGGTGGATAGAGTAAGGTTTTAAGGTGAGTGGTGGTGGTCGGTGGTAGATGGGGCGAGTTTCGTGGTTAGTGGTGGTGGATGAGGGTGAGTTTTGTGGGGCTGGGCTAGGTGGTCAAAGTTGGCCATGGTTAAGAAGTAAATGGGGGAATGGTGATTCCCTAAGGGGGTGAATGTGATTATTTCAATACTAATTTTTATTTGTGATACAAATAGAATTATGTATTGTATATTTAATTAATAAATGTTTAAAGTTTTATCCAAAGTACTTCCTCCGTTATCAATTTAGTGACAACTTTTGTCATTTAAGGGAAATATCATATTATGTGGCAATTTTTTTTTTTTTGCATGTCATTTCTTCCTATATTCTCTTACTCACATGTCTTACTTTATCTCTTTCACCTTCACACCTCACAACCAAATTTTTTTAGGAGTTCGAGCCATGTTCAAGAGTTGCTAGTAATTTGAAATGGAGGAAGTACAATTATGTAACCTTAATTAAATGTTTTCTTATAGTTTTATGCATTTAATAATTAAATAATAATAAATAGTAAATGTAAAGTGGGGATTACAGCGGGGAATTTGGGAGGGAAAATATGAAGGGATGAGATTTGGCTTTAAGGAGTGTTCGGCGTAGCTTTTTTTAGGTGCTTTTTAGCGTTCCTGAATAGATTAAAAGAATTATTTGGTTAATTTTATTACTGTTCAGCAAAGTAGCGTTGTGTTGAGTAGCTTTTTTTAGCGTTTAAACGCTACATTTTTTTTCAAAACGCTAGTAGAGTGCGTGTTTAGCTTTTTAAGCTAGGATAAAAGCTACTTTGGCATTAATCTTCTGTTCCTATATAAATACAACGTACTTCTGGCCGGACACCATATTTGACATTGTTAGTTTCGTCGGCTTACCGCTAACTTCCCAACGCTTACTTAATACTGCTAAAGCTACTTTCAAGCGCTATCATTGCCAGAACACCGCCCTTGTAATACTTCTCCATCTTTTATTAAACAACACAACCCGATTCTTAAGTCCATTTAGAAAAATTTTTGCCAAAAGGTGCACATTTTTTTTTTGGATTAGGGATTACACTTAAAATATTCATTAATCTCTCTTCAATCACTTTTTTTGTGGGACCACATAATTTTTCTCACTTACTTAATTAAAATATTCATCATACACTTACTTTAAACCACTTTTCTTTTTAAGACTCCATTTACATTATTAAAATATCCATCAATACACGTCTATCAATTCACTAAAATTTTTGGACCCCGGAGAAAGTATGTTACTTCCGTCCGTTTTTTATTAGATGACTCAGTTCTATTTTAAGAAATGGAAATAGTTGTCCGCACGTTGAATTTTTTTTCCCTTTCAGACAATGGGAAATACACAATTAAATTATCAATATAATCCCACTACTTTCTAACTTTTTTTGGGGTGCCACAATCACTCTTTCTCTCTATTTCTCTCAATCTATGGTCACCACATATTTTATTAAATTACCAATGCTACTCACAATCATTGTACAACCAATATTTGCCTCTAAAAACCCAAAACCCAAAGTGGGTCATTCTAATAAAAACGGAGAAGTATTAGATTAGATAGAGAGGAAAGAATGTGGAGCAAAACCGCTGAAGTAATTTAGGATTGAAATTGGAGTTCAAGCCTGAAATAAAAACAAGAGAATCCCGCCTAATTACTCCGAACTATGCAAGACTTAAGTGAAGTTGAGCCAACAAATTCTGGGAAAAGGACTCTGCCATTTTTTCGTGCTTCAATAATTTAACAACTTTAGCCAATCTCATACAACTAATTCTTCATTAGCCTGTCAGTAATTTCTCCTTTTTTTTTAATTGTTTTATTCAATTTCTGATTTCCTGCTATTTTATTCAAAATTTCAAAATTGGTGCAAACGACAACTTTTTGTGTCGCGAAATGATTATTTATTTATTATATTTTTTTTTTAAATACTTCTCCTCAAGCAATTTTGCCGTTCAAATTCTTCTCATCTTAGCATTTTTCATGATCATTCTCACAGTATAATTTTTAGTGCGTCAGTTAACTGACCTATTTTTCGAG
>SNQN01001713.1:8869-24942 GCA_008642245.1 Bassia scoparia | reverse complement strand
TGGGAGGAATGGTGGTAAGAGGAAAATAGGGGAATGGAGGGAGGAAATGGATGATTGTTTTAAGTGAATAACACATGAAGAAAGGGAATTCAAGCTGTTGATTCCCCTTTCCTCTTACTTGATTTCTCAAACCAAACAACCCTGAATATGTATTGACGCCCATCATAATATCAATTCTGACACATTATTTAAGCAATTTACTGCGAGTACCTCATTTTGAAATGTGTATTACTTTTTCTTCATTTATCCGAAACCTCTAATTGAATATGTATTGTAGATAAATGCAAACAACTAGCAAAATCACATCTCGCACCAATGTCCATCATGAATTTTCAATCCAGATCTAGAGCACCACACATATTTGAATGTCATTTTTCTTTATGAACCACCATGTACTAGATCCTATTTTGTGAGGTTCCTACTACGTTGTTGTGGCTCACGATGTCTCTCGCGGTTGTGCTCATGGTAATGGCA
Source organism: Bassia scoparia (assembly GCA_008642245.1). Classification (NCBI taxonomy): domain Eukaryota; kingdom Viridiplantae; phylum Streptophyta; class Magnoliopsida; order Caryophyllales; family Amaranthaceae; genus Bassia; species Bassia scoparia. The sequence goes on along the minus strand of SNQN01001713.1, from coordinate 24,468 downwards.
CGATTGCGCTCTTGGTTGTGTTGCGGATGTTTCACGATTGTGGCTCGTGGAGGTATCCACTGGCGGACCAAGAAATTTTTGTATCATGTTGTAGCACTAATTAGCAAAGGTAACATAATACATTATACAAATTAAGGCAAAGAACCTATATACATTACCCTTATTATATTTAATGTATTAACTAATAATCAATTTAATATAAAATAGAAATTATTAAAGTAGTACTTATTAACTAATTAAGGACGGAGTACAATTCTACAAACATAATAAACAAATCGGAATGGAGGAATACAAAATAACAACATAATATTAGTATATACCGGTAAATGGTAATGGGCTTTAAAAGTAGAAAATGAAAAGTTTAAATGACAGTTGCCTACAGCAGGAATGGGGACAAGCATATAAAAGAATAAAGTGGAGTTATACTAATATGTTGCATTGAGAATTGATCCCTAACCTTTTTTTTTTTTTTACACGGTAAGGCTGACGAGATGGACCTTGCACGGATCCTATCTCAGCAATTGTGCAGAGGGGGAGGAGGGATAAATCCCCAACGATAAGTTGTCGGTGGGCGAGATTCCGAACCCGGGCATGGCCTTGGGGATTCTGGGGATGAGTGCCACTTGAACTTGATCCCTAAACTACCAATTACTAACATATAGGTGCTCTTACCACTAATCATACACTATTTTGATGTAATATCTTTGCAACAATATAAGCTGCATATTTTGGACCCAGGTGTAACACATGCATCACAATGCTAAACCGTGGGTTCGCGTCCTTGAGGTGTATAATTTGGTGCGGTGGATCACATTGGGGTTGTGACAATTGTTGGTGGTTCGTGAAAGTGAAACTGTGTGATGGCGGCGATGATGAGAGGAAAATGACTGTTTGGGAGAAAAGAAAAAGTGACAGTTTGTAAGGGGTGGTGGTTGTGGTGGTAGAGGTAGCTAGAGGGGGTGTAAAATTAAATGGTGGGGTGGATTAATTTGGAAAAATAGATTAAATATAATTGGGTTAGTGTTGGTTAATATAAATTATATATGATAAGTAATTAAAATCGGTACTTTTTCATTGGAAAAAAATGAAATGGACAACTTTAAATCAACAAATATAAAAAACTTACCAAACATACGGAGTAGAAAATAAATAAAATGTAACAACTAACAATAAAGTTGAAATAACCCTTGTTGAAAATTATTCTTTCTACAATATATCCGAGGTTTAGTTCCTATCTATGTGATAATTAAATGACTTCCTAATAAACCTTTTAATTGGAGCTTAACCTTTAATAGACGTGCGAGGAGTGCTGGGTGGGGGGTCGTGTTGGGAGGAGTAGTTATTGCTTTTTTATTTATTTTATTTTTTTTCCCTTTTTTTTAAAAAAAATTGGTATTTTAAATCATATGTTTGGTTAATTTAATCTTAAGGTTATATTGTAAAAGGGTATAAATCTCACGGGTATATTGTAATTTATGGACGATTTTTTTTTGCAAATGGTATATTTATAGAAAACGGCAAACCGTTTGAGGTACTCAATCGTAACATTATTTACTGCAAGATTTTGACAAAAATAGTAATACCGGATCATACAAATATAAAAACCTTAATAGATTAAATTTAACTAGACAAAAAAACAGATACTAATTAAATAAAATCGAAATATTGTAAATAAAATGAAAACTTAATTTTTTTGAATGTGATTATGTTCATACTAATTTTTATTTGTGATAACAAATAGAATTATGTTTGTATATTAATTAATAAATGTTTAAAAGTTTTATCCAAAGTACTTCCTCCTTATCAATTTAGTGACAACTTTTGTCATTTAAGGGAAATATCATATTATTTGGCAATTTTTTTTTTTTGCATGTCATTTCTTCTATATTCTCTCTTACTCACATGTCTTACTTTATTCTTTCACCTTCACACTCACAACCAAATTTTTTTTAGGAGTTCGAGCCATGTTCAAAGTTGCTAGTAATTTGAAATGGAGGAAGTACAATTATTAACTCGAGGGTTTTTGCTTGCTGAGAAGTCAGATTGCGATTTTTTTTAAGGAAATATTCGAAATATCAGAAAAGATTTCTCGTTTCTTTGTGATTGTATCGATTCTTAGGTAAATTTGCGAATTTGTTATTRCGAATTCAACTTGATTTTATAGTTGTTGATGTTGCTGTTAGTGTTTGAATTTTTGAATATTAATTTGTTCAGTGAAATTTCATGTTCATATTGGTTGTATTGTTGCAAGCTGGTACTCCGGTAGTTTGCAGCATTTTGGACTAAGTATCCGAATTGATTATTCTTATAATCAATGTTTTTGGTTCGTCTTATCAAATTTCGTACTTATTAATTGAATTTTGGCGTTCGATCAGTGTTGTATTAGTTGTTGATGTAGTCTAATTCGTTTCAGACATTCCTATTYTTTTAGGTCTGCTACTGATAGAAATGGAGAAAACACTCGAAACSGCTATTCCTGGATCTAGACAAGCCAGCATGAAGAAGTCATTTAGGCGGTGTCTTGGTTTTCTACTTACGGCATGTCCGTTCGAGGTAAATGTTACCTCAATGTTAGAAATTTAGTCCGTCGGAACGAAATTGTTTAATCGATTGTTTTTTKKKRARKTKRAWTWAAAAGGCATTCATGTTAATAGATTATGTAGCCACTTCTTTGGGCTGTTATCATGCTTTCTTATTTCGAGTAATCGTATTTTTTGATGAGTTAATGATCCTCTTTGTTCTTCCTCATTTCTTTGATGTTTACTTCATATCTGTCAAACTTCTAGCAGGTTTTGTAAGAAAATATAAATGCTTTTGCTGTATGTTAACGTCTTCATACTTTGGTACAAAAATTTAGGACTTCTGTAAGCATTTCCAGATTTTCACCGGAGATGAGCATGATCACACTTTACCAGCTATATGTCCAGTTCGTTTCTCATTTCGCAACATCATATTACATGGTTTGTCTACATTCACAGAATACTGATTGCTAATGGCATGTACTATTTATTTATTATTATTATTTATACAATTGAGTCCTAATGAGACAAAACCTGAAATTTCTCTGCATCCCACAACATAGTAAGTTAAAAGAAAAAATTTGTGATTTTTCGTCATGGTTGAACCAAATCATGATGTAGTAGCAGGCAGCTGAGTGGTTTTTTTTTAATTCAACAAAAAAGTTTCTTAATGATGGTCCCTTGTATACACCAAGGGAAAATTGAGATACCTCACTTAGTGTGATACCTAAGTTCAATCAATATGATATCTCGGTAAGTAGCTGGTTGCAGCATGTTTTTCTGATTGGCTGCAAATTCTTTCACTCCAATTACAAGTAATAGAAGTTCTCTTGTAGCTGGCGAGTGATTTTGCTTACTTACCTCACTTACAAGATATGTTCATGTATTAGTTTCCTCAGGGTAGCTATTCTCATGCATTATCTTAGACTCTTAGTAAACCATTTTCAACTTTTCAGTTGCTTGTTTCATAATTTTTGTGTTTATTTGTCCATTGTTTGTGAGGATCTACCATGTAGTGGTCCTCAACTGTTTGAATTAGTGCTTCGTAAATTATCCCTATTGCCTTTGCAGGCTGCTATATATCTCTGAGAGCTTTTTGAAGAGGCTAAAGAGAAGTTGAGAAAACTTGGTTTTCATGTCATGTAAACCTTCATTAAGGTCAGACATTATTAACTTGTCCAAATAAGGCCTGAGACCAGGAATACTAGCTAGACTATAGTTAACACCTGCATGCATCAAATTTTTTATTCTGTATCCATGAATCTACATGTAAGTCTATTTTATCAAAAGTCATCATTTGTATCTGTTATAGCAGCTTCTTTCAAATAAACAGGAATCATTGTGTATGAAAATACTGTACAAAGCAAGTGACAATGACTTGAAGTTGGAATTCTCAATTACACCCAGCTAGTTGCTTCTGTTCTTCTAGTGTGTTTATGTTTTGTTGATGAATAACAAAATAACCCCAATTGGTATAATCCTATGAGAATAAAAACGGGCGTTCACGTCAGCATGGGCGTGTTAGATATTAACATGGACGTGTCGAAGTAATATTGACTACTTTAGATTCTAGTAGACACGTCGTGTCAAAATTACCCGTGCGTATTGACCATGCGGTTAACAGAACTAACGCATAAACGTACTTTGTTTCTTTACCATCAAGCTAAAGACCTATTGTTGGAAAGCTCTTGAGAACATTTTTTCACCTACCAGGCTCCAACTTGATCACCTCAAAAATCCAAGTAGTTTGAGAGATCTACCCAAATGAAGTTGACCCTTTGAACCTTCCTCTTGAACCTACAAAGTTTTCTATACAAACTGTATACCTCGACATTGTAATTTCGAGCGTCATTATTTCTAACAAATGTAATAAAGAATAATCATTACGATCTTCTGACACACTATAGAGTTTGCTTGATGCAGCTTCTTATCTAACTTGTCCGTTTTGCCCTTCAACATGACTCTCGGCATTCTTGTGTAACCTAGTGTGTCACAAATCAATGGTGGCAGACTGTAAAAATGTGCCGAAGATAAGATGGCAAGTATGGAAACTTGGCTAGCCCATATTTGATTATGTGGTAGGCTCAACTTGTACTTAGACTTTATGAGCTTCAGATATTACTGAAAAACATATTCTTGTATTGCCAAGCACATTTAAAAAAGAATCAATTCTATTTTGAAGCTTTGTTCGATCGGAATGTATCTATATTTTAGTTAATATAGTTCTGCTTATACTTGCTTGAACCAGCTTTGCACATCAAAAGCATGGCGTTTAGAGGGTATAATTAGTCGGTGTGGTATAAGATGTTGATTAAAATAATCAAATTGAATGATAATCAGGTCAACTGATCGATGTATTTACGTAATTATAAGATTGGGGGCTATAGTCTCGAGAGATTTACAAGGTTAAAGGAGTAAGCAAAGTTTCATCATCAATTATTGGACACTTTAGACACTTGTTGGTTGGAGAACCATGCTTGAATGTCTTTGTGTTGAAAAAGCCTAATGTGATATTTTGTCAGCCACTTTGTTGAAGCATTAGCGCTTATAAATCTTGTAGAAAATAGGTTCCCTCCTGATGAGAGAAACATATTATCTGTGTCAGGCTTACTGATGAACATGCAGAGTAAAATGTTGTATGTTTGCATAAAGTTTTCTTTTTTCCCAAGGATATCGTGCTCTTGCATTTTTGGACTGAGGGAGGTCAATCACATGTCATTACATCTCTAGTATTATTCTCATGTTATCGCATAATATTCTTCGGTTATTTTTCAGTGGCTGAGTATTGGAAGCCTAGCGAGGGGTTTAGTCCATTCATACCCTGCCTTGTGCAGGGAGAGATATAAAGACTTAAGTTTAGGAAGACTGAATGGATGCAGTAGTAGTTTGAATTTGTGATTCTAGTGGAAACACTTGGTTCAAATTTTTTTTTTTTTTTTGTTTTACCTTTTTTTCCCCAATTTTATTTAAGACCCTTCATGCTGTGATGGCCATTGAAAATGTCACATTTGAGTTAGGTGGTCACGCTTGCCAACTTTGATTTTTAATCTGTCTTTAATATGTTGGTCGTAGTTTGTRTAATTATTGTTTAGAAACTATCATGATTCTTGCCCAAAAATTTTATTCTATTGTTTCTTATTATTTGATGGTAAAGAACAATGCTAATAGATGGCCAGAATTTGGGCTGTTTGACAAAAAATCAAACAGGCCTTGCAATTTTTTAAATGAAGGCTTGCACCCTTTTTATTGAATGTCAATTGATAAGAATGAGATTGAATATGGTCCTTGAATCACATTTTGACGAGAATCACGAGGAGGTAGTTTTTATCAAGTAGATTGGTGTAGTCATGGCCCACTGATATATAAGTAAGGGGAGGAGGGATCTCTAACATCAGGTGGAAGCCCATCAGGCTAACCCTCCACCTTAGCCTCACGGACGACCGTCCACTTCTGATTAGCTTACTTAGTTACTCTGTAGATTTTATGGTTGGAGAGGACGACTAGAATACTGCATTGTATTAGTCTTAGTTACCTCATACGCTTATAGTCTCATTGGTGGCATTCTACTTATATGTTTGGCTTCTTTCAGTCTTCTATTATGCTTTATACCCTTGTTAGATTTGATCATGCTATTTTGGCTGACTCGGTTGTCTTTTTTAAACAGGTCATTATATCATTACATGATAATCTGCAGGTATTACTTCTAGCCCGTTCATTTAAACTGTATTTTTCCCGCTCTTTAYAAAGATAGATTTTATTTGCAAAATACATGTAAAACCAGTCTGAAGGGGAAGGGGTTTTCATTTGCTTTTCCTTGTTATAAGTTATCTTCTCTCTTTCGCAAGTGAAATTGCGACTCTTGTGAAGGGACATTGAATATTTTCCTTTTGTCTGTTGGGAATCATATCTTAGGTAAGCAGTAGAAAAGAGCTTTTTTATTTTTTAAAGTGAATAGGGCACAACGAGTGTTTCATGTAATAAAAATTTAAGGAAACTCCAAATGGTACCATTGAATTTTGATGATTTCCAAATGATACCGTTATTTAAGAAAGTTGGTATTAACTCTAAACACAATGGTATCATTTGGACAAATGACGCCACTATTTTTAAAAAGGAAAGGCTATAGTTTGGAATTACTCCGAAACACAATGGTATTAAAACATCTCATATCTAGATTTTTATTTTGTCATGACTCATGAGTTTCTATACATCAAAGAGCTTCAAAATTCAGATTCTTCAAACTAAGTGTATAATAGAAAACATTACGCCATTACAATATAGCCATGTATTTAAGGATAACGATGATTAAAAAAGCGATGAAGATTAATTCTTGTATAGTCACTATTATAAGAAAAATCTTTTGTTCTTTTAGCTGTTGATTCGTGATTTTCATATTCACTCCCTCCGTAAAGTCTGTAGCCAACTTTATTAGACTTCAAGAGTATATAATTTTCTAGGGGTCATTTTTGTAATATTATTAAGGGCGACATAAGTTAAATATTTGAGAGAATAAACACCAAATTGCTATCGTTGTGAATTTTAAGAGAGTAGTATAATCTACTCTACAATTAATGGGCTTGAGGTATATCAACATCTATACAATCTTGAACGATTTGACATAAGTAGAAGAGAGCAAAAATGAAAATGTTGAAGAATAAGAGGTTTTTTTTTCTTTTTTATATTGCGCTTCTATATGGTTGATAATTGTAAGATATTAGATATCATTTTACGTCCATCTACATTATTTAAATCGTTGCAATCAATTTGTTATGTATGGAAGTATAATATGAGGATTGGCTGGTTGCTGTAAATTATAATGCTTGTTTCGAGAAGTTGAGTAAAGTAGATAAAAATGAATAAGTACATGTGCATTACCCGATTCTGATTTCCAAAAGTTACATATTTTATTTGTTTAGCTGTGAGAAGTTAATCAATTTTGCATTATTTTTGTTGTATGTACAATTAACTTTTCTCTAGGTGACACCTTTGTCTTCTCGCCAAGTATGTGTGGGTATGTAGTATAAGGTGTTTGAACAGTTGTCATATGATAAAATAATGTCATATTGAATTATAGCAGTGCATCTAGTTAAGTACGCTGGGTTAATTGACATCTGGTAAGGGTTGCTTATGTAACTGTGTCGACATTAGTTTTTAGTTGCATATTGATGTACTTTGTCTAAGTATATGGTTTCAGGCATGGATCTCGTATATGCAGAGATAACGGTATTTTTTCGAACATTGCTTACTCATATGATATAGCAGAATGCTTGAGCTCGTAATGAACACTTGTGCTTATGATCTGATTCGCGTTATAATGACCTTTTGAGTAGGTGTTGCACTCTGCATTTTGAAACTATGCTTAAACTTATTTTGACGTATTTTATTCCTACAATACAAGTACTAGTTTAGGGGCTCGTGGCATATGATTTAGCTAATTTTTCATAGACTGGCTAAAAAGAGTGCAAATAATACCCTTGGCATTTAATTTGTCGAGAAAGTTGTACTATATAAGAGAATAATAATCCAAGACCCGTGCAATGTGTGATTATTTATAATTTATTCACAAGTGGTCTATAGATGATGAATAAATTTGCAATTTAATGTGTGGCAACTTTTGACAATGATGTTTCATGGGATTGTTTTGTATGATTTATTATTTTTTCTTGCAAGATACATCGTTAAATATATTTGATGATAAGTTTATTTATTAAGAATATTTTTTATTTTTACAAATTTACTATATCTTAGGTTAGTAGAAGAAAGAGCGAGAAAAAAATTTAACCAGGATTTTTCGTGTGTCTTTTTCTTGATTTTATTGTAGATATATAAAAGAAATTGAAAGATTATTTCTAATTAGTTTATTGTTTTTATATTCATTTTTATATATCTAAAAGATTTGTAGATATTGTAACTTAAATACTAATATATATAAATATAGATACTGAATAAAATCGGTGCAACTTACCTCAAAAAATGAGATTATAAAACTTATAAAATTATATAAGAAAACAAATAATATTTTACTTATATATTTTCCGGGTAAAGATACTCCCTCCGTTTTTTTTAGATGTTCCACTTTCTTTTGGCCGTTTTCAAATAGATGTTTCCAAAACTCTAAAATAATTTTTTTACCTTTTACTTACTTTATTTCACTCAACATTAATGAATTACTCATTTTTAAAATCATTTTTAATTATTTACCCAATATTACGGCCAGATTCTATATTCCATACATTTATTTCAACACATTTATTCTTTACTAAACTTATTTAACTTTACTCCGCAGTTACTGAACTATTTTATTCAACTCAATCAATTCTTATAAACCGTTCCAAAATGGTATGGAACATCTAAAAAAACGGAGGGAGTATCTTACAACAATGATGTTCAGAATTGTTTTTGTACAATACATAATACTCTGTATTTTTTAGCAAGATATACAATGTTAAATATTTTTGATTATATAGTTTCTTTATTTAGGTGGTATAAAAAGAGCGGGAAAAAATTTAACCAAAATGTAACGTGTCATTCTTGATTATACCCACAATAYGTCAAAGAAGCTCAATAAAAAGAGCGGGTATATCTTAAAAAAATGACGAGGAAATCAATTAAAGATATTTGTTTCCAAAATTGAAAATAGTTATGGATATTTTTTGAGCTTTATTTGTTAAGTATTTTTATTTCTTTATAATAGAAAATTACWAATTTGCACATTGAAAACGAGTTGGAAATTTTATAATGAGGTTGTGCCATGTGGCACTTGTGRTTTTTGTTTTAKTATTAAGTAATAGACAGATTAKACTTTGCTTAGCATAGATTTTAAATTGACGTCGATTTGAGAGCATGTTGATGTTGTGTATCTCAATTGAAYGTTACTGGTGCTATGCKATATTGCTATAAGAGACCTTGAAATTTCCTGTCAGTTCTTGAGAGTTTTTATTTGTGTCTCTGTAGTTCTGAAAGCTATTTTTTCTCTCTTTGTTGTGGTGCTTCCCATATTCCTTAAAAATGCATTAATCATGTGTCGAGATTGTCAACATTAATGTTTGCTTGGATTTATGCTTAAGAAAGGTACACGTGCTTGCAAAGGGGTGCGATTGAGACTGGGAGGGGAACAGTGGTGTTCTTTCTGCCCTAATGTAGCTATGTAGGGCCAAGGAAGAATTCTTAATTTATGGATAGAATATGATCACTGGAAACTACATTGTAAACTCTAAGGGCCCTAGCACCCATAACAGAATATGGCGATTTTAACTGTAAGATGCACGCTTGTACATCAATTTTGCAGAGTAACATATTATTGGGGCAGGTTAATCACTAATCTGTTATCTTATAACTAACCTACTTATTTTATACGTAGTACATCCTAAATTGAAGTTTAGTAATAAGTAAAAACTATRCACCGTGCCACTTTGAAGAGTTGAGACCAAAAGGGCACAATTGTTTGCTACGGCCAACTCTCTTGGTGTTTTTTGTCACTGTTCTGCTCAGCATCTTACCACGTGCATTTATATGATACTTTTTATTTGCAGGTGGGTACCACTTTGGATACTGTTGAGGACCTTGTGGAGCAGCAAAGTCTAGATCCTTTATTATCCAAGAAGTACTTGTGGACCTTTTAGAATTGATTGTCTTAAAGTTTTTCTAGGCCAATCACTAGATAATTTAAGATTATTATATTTGTTGCAACTTTGCAAAGAGTATATATCTTGAAGAACTATATCTGTCAAATGTGCTAATTTAGGTAACTTTGCTCATTCATGCAGAACAAATCTAGGTCACATTAAACATGATCTGTTAGCTACAAAGCAGGATGAGATCCAGTTATTGGAGGGTTTACTAGATAAGGTAAAATTTGAAACTACTACTTTTCTATAGGATATATCTAATAAGATTGTGCACAACAACACTCTTTTTTACTGATTATGCGTGGAGAAAGTTCTGTATTTCTATAGGATATAGCTAGGAGGGTGAGTTAGGAACTGATGATTCACTTCTTGTGGAAATCTATTGTGATTTGTTTGTACCTTTTTGGAATATGATCGTATGTTATATTGTTGTAGAACAAACATCATGTAGTTTATCGACTTTATCCCGTATGGTGCACGTCACATAGCAGCAGGTAATTTTGTTTTAGGTTCTTTAAGCAATTAGTGTTTGACATGTAAATTTTAGATCTTGGTTTAAATAACAAGAAATAATAGAAGTTTGACTAATTTGTGGATTATATGTTAGCTAACTAAATTTGAAGGATAATCCTCATTGCACTTAAACCAAAATCCTCATGATCCTCATTTCTAAATTTGAAGCAATTAGTGTTTGAAGGCTCTGCCTGTGTTTCTTCCAAATTAATTTGGAAAACCAGCAGGGAGTTAATGTCTTCATGCTTTAATAATAATCCTCATTGCACWTAAAGCAGTATATGAATTTCGTAATCAGGTTGAAGAGCGGAAAGATAACCTCAAGGCTCGGATCAAACTTCTTAAGAAGAAAGGTGAAGACACGTCAAGCCTTCCGGGAATCGTAGAAAAGGTGCACGTTGAATATTTCTGAACCCAAAGCTTTTTGCAAATTTCWTATGCTTCATTTTGCATATATGTGCATGTTCCAGATTATAGTCGTTAGTCATTATCCTACTCCTCCCAGTTTGATTCTTTTTTAGGATTAAGAATTATGAAACCTCCAATGATACTCAATTCTCTTTCCAAAATATAACGATACAATAACTAAGTGGGCCATGGACTTTTTTGGTGCCAGTAGAGTGAGGTCTTTTGGATGAAGTTAATATATGATCTTCTTTGTTCCAATGTTCCCATATATTGTTCCTATTTGGAATTGGGGGATGAGATTAAGAAAAGTGAAATTAGAAGAGAAGAGAGTATTCGAAAAATAAAGATTCTGGTCATTAGTGAAGAATTTTTATGTGCCTTCGCTTTTTTAAATGTTCCATATTAATTTTGAACAGTAATTTAAGAGAGTTGATTGAGTTTTGATAAAATACTTGAGTAAGTTGGGTAAAAAAGTTGTAAAGTCAGGTAAAGAGTAAATGTGTGAATGAAATTTTTGGGAAAAAATAATTTTGGTGTGATAGATTGGGTAAGTAATGAAATTTGACTTTAGAAAAGAGTAATTCATTAATGTAGAAGTAAAATAAAGTAGGTAAAAAGCAAAAAAGTTATTTTTAGAAATTGGTTTGGAACAAATAATTAAAAATCTTCAAAATGGAAAGTGGGACACAACAAAAAACGGATGATATTAACATAGGATAATTAAAATTAAAAAATAAACCCATAAGATAACTTTAATCAAGGAAACAATCAATAAAATTGGAAGTCATAAAGAGGGTGATAATAACCTCACTAATTGTAACATATTCGAGCTAGAGTCGGTCAAAATTTGGTCATGACCCAGCTTGTGTTGGCTGGCTTCAAATTTGTGTTTGGCATTGAAACCTTAATGAAGCTCTCGCTCAAACCTCAAGAGCACGCTTATTTTTCTCCCTCCACTTGTTAAAAGATCATAATCTACTACTATATTTATAAATGCTTGGCCGATGTAAAATGGTTTTCTGCATAACGATGTCATCAAACATTCACTGCTACCTAACACCACTCTTCTTAATGTCAAGGTGTAATGAAATTTGGTGTCATGGAGTTCCTTAGAACATTAATGCTGAAACTTTTCTCTCTAGAGTAAGTACTATTGTGAAATTATGGTGCATTTACTATCACCAACTAAGGGAGTTAAAGAATTTGTTTCGAAATCACTGCTTGCTATATTGGACAGCTTTAAAAAATTATTGTTAGTCCATTGGGTCTTAATTCAGTGTTGTTTTTGCTTACTTCTGACTTTCTGCTGATCATTTCGGCTACTGTTGTATTTTTCATGTTTTTTAAGCATGAGAGACACAATGTATTTCAAATTCGAAGGTAAATGAATTATGGTTGTATGTGATGAGTGCAGTTGGCATCTACATTGGCGGGATAATGGGAGCTACATACGTTGGAGGTTTGAGTCATACTGTCAATAGGTTGTGTACGGAAGGGAATTTCAAGATCCTTACTTAGATACGTCCTGAGAACGATGAATTTGTAACATAGGTTTTGCGACTTACTATCTCGTAGGTAGGTTTCGGAATTTGAAGCTTAATCTGTCTTAGCATGAGCCTATGATCTTGCCTATTATTGCAATGCTTAAATGGCACACAGGAGGTAAGCCGCAACCCGGGTTCATTGGAAGATCTTGACGTCTTGCACATACTATTGTGCCCATGAGGATAATGGGGAGGTTAGCTTTCATTCATTTGTTATATACACTAATATGATATTGGAATGTATCCGCGAAGACTCTTGTTCGAATTATTAAGCTTACTCAGATTATTCTTATTGTTCATAAGCTCGTTCATGAGTGCATGAACATTACAGCATCACTGAATATGTATATCTCATCTATTGGAGTGCGGAAAAATTAGAAAATAGTTGTAGTACTTAGACAAGAGTACGATTGTAATTCTACAAAAGTTAATCTGCTGTAACTTAAAAACTCTCCTTGGATATTTGTTCATAATCCAATTACGAACGACATGTGAATCCTACCAATTCAACCATCGTTCCATAACTCATCACAAGACAGCCTTGCTATAGCATAGCGACGAGACTTCCTTAGCTGCAAGTCTTCTTCGCCACCTGCAAATTATCGACATATATAACCATTACATTCATCATACAATCAATCTTAAACAAATCATTTAAGATATAACCCGAAACACCAATGAGCCACCAACCTTTGATCGATAAAATAGTCCTAGTACGCCACTGTCTTCTTCGGTAGCACAGAAATATCAGGTAAAAATAAGTTTCATTCAGCAAAATTCAATTGACGAGAACATGACTCTTATTCTAGCCCTTAACGTATGTTTAAGATTTTTCAAAAAATATATAGAATATATTACGAATAGCATAGATTTCACGCATGTTAATGCTCTAACATGCTTTAAAATACTGTTTATGTTATTTATATACATGAAAGCTTATGTAATGAATGATGTATACTGCAACCAACACCTTTTAAAAAATTTGAATATTGACTTCAAATATTTTACACCAAATAAAAAAAAATTAAAAATCAGTTTTGATTGATTTGAGCACTGATTAGCTATGAAATCAATAATAACTAAAGTCAAGTAATTATTAATCAGTTGACTGTTAAGCAAATAATATTTGCATCAACAAAAAAAAACTGTAAATTATTACGTAGAATTTGGCATCTTCTATAACTTAAAATTGGAGGCACAAACGTGAAGCAACTACAACAGTCAACTTATATAAACTATTTCGTGTTCGAATTTCATATTCCAATTCCTCTTTGATTATGTGTTGTTATTAAAATAATTCAATTGCTAATACGTAATGAATCATTCCTAGTTTATATCTTGGTATATAATAATTTTGTACCTAAAATGTTAGTATAAAATTATTTCCTCAAACCAAATCTTTTGAAAATTTATGAATATAACTACTCATATAATATAGGGTTGTTCTATTCAACTTGTTTTTACTTATTTTATTCAGATATGAAAAAATAAGTTTCATTTCAGAATTAAGTTGAAATAACTTTAAAAAAGTTTGGTTTACAAAAATAAGTTAATATAAGTTCGAATAAGTAAATAAGTTAAACAAATACAACATAATTAGACAACGGAGATATTAAATCTACTGTATTATTTCATCATGCTCCGTACTAGATTATAATAATTTTTATATATATATACATATGATGTGTAAGTTGTGAAATCTACGTGATCTATTTTTTAAACAATTGATAATGCAATAGTTTGTACATTTTTTTATTTTTTTTTTAAAGTTTGCTTATCCAGTTCACCGAAACTTAGCTCCGGTTACATTTGGATTCGACCCGGGTTGCACACCTAGCGTATGGTGGGTGAGTCTTCCAACAAGAGTTTCTGTATACGACAAGGCTCGAATTTGAGACCTTCCTTAAACGACATCAAGTTGCTTACCACTTGAGTCAACTCTTATTGATTAATAGTTTGTACATGGCTTATAATAATAATATGGATTAATCTACGATAGAGTGACCATAACATTATGAAAGTCTACGAAGCGTGGAAACCTAAAGTGTGATATGGGAATCGGAAGAAATATCTCACACTCGGTAGCACTTTGATCCTCTCTTCATATCTAATGCTTGATATTTCTTAAAAGTGGAAGTATGAGTTTTGAACTTGTAATTACTTTGTCGTCACTCATTGCAGTCATTGACTTTATTATCACGTCAAATGATGTTCTAATAAACCGCAAAACTTGAGTTGATGGTTAAGGCATTGAGACATATAAAACCTATCATATTACCGTAAATCAACAAGAACTTGGTTGGGGCTTTGTTCTTCGCGGATTACTAACCTAAACTTAAAACTTGTGTGCTTGTTTATAAAAGAAATTTGACATTTTCGGACCATGATATGTTAGATTAGATAAACTAAGACTTGATCAAACTCGATCATGTTATTCATTTTAGCAAATTAAACACAAGGTTATCTTACAAAAAAAAGAAAATTGTATGTATATTTTCTATCAATTCATGCGATCAAATACCGTGATTTAATACATTCGCTTTTAATTGTGACCTTAATTAGTTATTAATAAGATCTTTGGGATATCCTTAGCTTTGATCTCCTAGAACTGAAAGGGATGCGTATTATAATTGTGCAAAAGTCAAAAGCATGGAGTTAACAAACAATAATAACAATAATAATAAGAGTTGGCAATCTAACGTATTTCATGTGTGATGTCAAAGTCAACGCTTTAGTTTTGCAATCAGTTAGTAGCTAAAGGGCAAAAACATGGTTTTAAAAAATTATGATTGATTGTGAAAACCGTAAAATATAAGCAATTAGTTATGATCGAGTGAAGAATAAGGGCATTATATTGTTGCTTTAATTGGAGGATTTCTCTCTTCCATGACTTTCTTATAGTCTATCGTATTTATCGTCCTTATATAATACATCATCAGGGGCGAACCTACATCGCAGGGTAAAGGTTCAAGTTACCCACCATTATT
>SNQN01001712.1:64845-79556 GCA_008642245.1 Bassia scoparia | reverse complement strand
ATTCGCTATTGCTGAGGAGTGGAGGCTCGGATTGTATCTCGGCTCCCTCCAACGTTTTGTAGTTCACTTGTTTTTTCTTAGTAGCTTGTTAAGTTTGTAACGTTCATTCATAATAATAATAAAAATATGATGATCGATGTATGATGATGATGATGATGATGATGATGATGAGATGATGGTATGAGATGATGATGTATGATGAGATGATGATGAGTGATCGATGAGATGATGATGATGAATGGTGATGATGTGATATGACGAGTAAGATGATAATGTTTTGATTGAAGTGTATACTAGTTTTGAAACATGGATGGATGTACTTCGTACTTGTAAATGGTAAATGAGTAAAGCAGAGAAAGCGACAAATTCGAAAGTTATCCCACACACTAATTAAGTAATTAAGGTACGCTGTAGCTGTTAGGCAGTTTAGCCTAATTATTCAATTAGTACATAGTTAAGAGTAAGTAAAATAATATTATTTGTAACGTTATAATTTGTAACGTTTATAGAATAATAATAATAATAATAATAATAATAATAATAATAATAATAATAATAATAATAATAATAATAATAATAATAATAATAATAATAATAATGAAATTAAAGTGGATCCCAATCTCAAATCTTAAGTTAAGTCTAAGAATTTCAAAACTCATCTTGACACTTACTTGAGATTTTAGAAGAAAAATGGAGAAAATCTTAAACCTAAATCTTAAGACACAAGCGAAGATGATAAAGTCACCTCAAGTCTTAAAAATTTGAGGCTAAACTCGCTCTTCCTATGGACAAGGACTTCATGTCCACTACATATATGGTTAACAATCACTTATTCACACTTCACATATTTTTATCCTCATTTTTTCTTTTCTCACATTCTCTCCAATCCTTGTTATTTAAGTAAGCATAGTGCTAATAATAGATTTCGACTCATACTTTCAAAATGCAATTCAGTTTCATCTAATTAATTATTCTTGTTGGAAAAACAGTATTTAGTGACATTGTTGTAAATCTAAGAGCAACAACAAATTGAACATATAACCCTGCAAGTACTTTTTAGAACTTGATGATTGTTTATGTTGTGTATTAGAGAGAATTGAAATTTATAGGATGGAGCGATGAAATCAAAGACTTACACGACCAACATCGTAGTTGTCATCGCCACAATTGTAAGGAAAACTACCATCATTGTAGTAAGGCCATAACCCATATATCGTAAAATCTGGTTTGATCTTCCCTGTTGGAGGGTAACAACATGGTGTCCCTCTTTGATTACAGTATGATCCCAGCCACTGCATCAGATCACAAAGGTRACTCAAACGAAAGATTTTATGTTAATAATGTTTGTATCAGTGTATGAGTATGTTTATTGTTTAGTCCACAAGATCGATATTGAAGCAACAAGAGATGAAAAGAGAGAGAAATCAATTAAACCTGTTGCACAAAGTAAAAGGCCCGGAAACCACCGGTTTTGTATCCAAAAGCAACGCTTGATAAACTCAGCAGTATAACAATCTTCATACACAATATTAAGCACCCTCTTTCTGCCATCAATTTATTTTTCTGAATGTTAGATAGAATGAAGGGAATTGTTAGACAAGTTTGTTATTTATAATACTAGTATGAGCCACTCTGATAAAGGAGCATTCGCCACGTACAAGGAGGTATTTCTTTATTTATTATTTTGTATAAATGAGTCATAAGGATGAATAGATATTTATTTACAATAGGGGTGTGATCAAAGGTGGAGTTGGAGCCACTACATACTCCACACTCGTTCCTCACACATACGAGGTGGCCGGTATTAATTTATAGTTAACCTAGTTCATTGTTGGTTGCACCATGATTTTAATTAGAGGATTTAGAGGAAAAATATTCATGCATGCATGTCTACGTACCACACTTAGAGACTTAGAGTACCATGTAATGCATTTATGATAATTTAAAACCTTCATTTATTTGGATGTTTTGAAATGTTGAAAAAAATATACATGCATGAGCTTTGATTGGTTTGATGGTATTGCATGTACGTGTGAGCTCTTTTCAAAGCCGTATCAAATGGCATTAGAGCAAGTTAAGTACAACATTATTTTGTAGTCATGTTACACCAACGTAAACATGAAAGCCTCCTTTTATTTCAGAGAAAATGCATGTTTTCTATAAAAATTATTTTAATTTTTAAAATTTTTGTTCGTTTGGCCTAATTCAAAAAAGAAGAAGGAATTGAAACTTTGGATGGAAAACTATTTTCCATTCACAAGGAAAACATTTTCCTTTCAAAAATAAGATTTTTTTTTCTTTTTTCTCAAGCAAGGTTTCTACAAACAAATAAATTAAACGAAAATGAGTTCAGAGAATCAATTATTTTCCATACAAAACAAATAATGGAAAACAATCATAATTTCTAATTTTCTTTTGAGAATGTTTTGAAAATGTTTTCCCCCAAAACAAACAAAACCAAAGTGATAAACGAGGACCCAATCAAATTAAGTTTATACAAAGAACGTTAATTCGTATGTTGTATAAGATCAAAGTCCTTCCGCTAATTCTAGACATTAAGCTACTAATAATGATGACTATATTATCATATGGCATTAGGGCAAGTTAAGTACAAAATTAGGGTACAGCAATGGTTGTAGTGTAGGGGGTAGTGATGGCGAATCAGGTCGAATCCGACCCTAGTCTGCCCCGATTCGAGGAAAAAAAATCCAATCCGAGGCCGTTTCAAAAAATTCGACTCTGAATTCGTTTAAATAATCCGACTCCGCGTTGAAAGAGGGTCGGATTCGGCGACTTTGTGCTTTTTATTTTTATTGATATTTAAATTGTGAATTTGTTATATGTTATTGTTGAAAGGTACTATTACACATAATTTATAAAAAAACTAAAAAAAGAAGAAAATTCTTTTTAAAAAGAGGTTAAAAGTCGAATTCAAATTGGATCGGCGTCAGATGCTCGAATTAAATGTTGGATTCGGATTCAGATCTGCGTAGTTGGATATCGGAGTCGGAGTCGAAGGCAAAAATAACATCCAAATTTCTGAAAGGTCGCAGTCGAATTATTATGTATAATCCGACTCCGATTCAATCCATTTCCATCACGAGTAGGGGGTCACGAGCGAACTCATTATCAGTTTATCACCCCCAAATTTATTTTTTGTTTGAGTCGGTTATACCAAGTAAACTCTAATAATTTCTTAGGTTCTGAATAAGCAAAATTAAAACTGGATTAATTCCACCCTTAACAAACATAGAAGGAAGGTATTAATGATGAGTGACCTGTATCTTGAAAATTGCTGCATTGAAAGTGATACTGTATTAAGCAAGGCCACTGCGCATCTTACATGCATGCATGGCAGAGTTGATTGAACCTGCACTGATCACTACTCCCTCAATCCTTTTTTATTTGTTATATTTGGACTTTTGACACTGTTTATTTGTAAACTTTGACTTGCTTTGATTTTATACCTCTATATTAAAACATAGCTATGTGTGATCTTGTTTGATTCGTCTCGATGTGTACTTTTTAGAAATATAATTTTTATAATTTTTTTTAGTATTTACAATTTAAGATATTGTAATTTGAAGTAGTGTCTCGAAAACTGTGAAAAAAAACAAATGTAGCAAATAAAAAGAGACGGAGAGAGTATAATTTTGGGTGTCACAAACTCTAACTTAAGAGTGTATAGTAATGATAATGTTGGAGGTTCATACTTCATACAAATTTAAAATGACATGGTGAATAATGATAAGCATTAAAAAATTGAATAATTAAACTCGTTTCTTATCAGCATCTAACAATTTATCAAATCAGGATTAATGGAGGTAATACAAGGATAAGTGCGAAATTCACATCAACAACCTATGCATTGAACCCATGTCAAGCTATCGATTGACATGGGTTCATGGCGTCTCTCCAATGAACCAAGTTGCCTAGTTAGGTTGATCAATTTATGGTTGATCAATTTATCCCATATATAGCCACTAAATTAGAAAAACATCTATTATGTCCACTCTAAGTAGCCTATCGTGTCTGATTTGGGCCGACATGATTGGCCCCAACACAATAGGTACTCACCTATTGCATCCCTTCCCGAGGGACACATTAGGTGAACATACGGATCGTCTAATTGCTTAGAAGGAACACAATAGACTTAATAGAAGATGACCACTGGAGGCTAATACATCCAGTTCACATAATAGACAACGCGTTAGGCAGACCAATGTGTCCAAAGTTACATAATAGACATGTTAGGTAGGCTAATCCGATCCCATAGCACAGCCTAGGCGCCTTAGGTCGATCATCAATTCTCCAGTGCAGCACATCTTCTCGATCAATGAAAAATAATAATCAGCACTATAAATTTAATTTGCAGAATTTATGGCGCAAACTCTTAGTCTAGTCTTAGTCACTTGGAGTATAAGTTATAAGTTATAACTGCTGTACTACTTATTAACTAACTTATGTTGCCATCTGAACCCTTTGTTTTCATCAATTTTCTGTTATTTTGCAGATGCTGGCCAATTAGCGCATCATTGCYCTTATTGTGTGATCAATAATCTTGACTTTTGAGGAACGAGTATAATAGTCAAAGATGCAGTATTTGCGTCCCAAATGGTGAGTAAAGAGCTAGCATGGGACGGGTCGCACCGACATGAGGTTTGTAGCTTTTCTTGGCAAGAGGCTACTATTGGGACAACTACTCGAGAGATAATAATGGTCGTAAAACGTCAATGGGCATATGTTGACATTAAATCCTAAATTAAATTTTAATCTTCTTGTATCAAACTCGATTTTCATATTCAAATTAATTGGTAAAACTTAAATTTGCGGAAGCTGTTTCAACCGCGGGAGACGGAACACTTACTGTAGTTCGGGGGTGACTTCCTCTTGATGATTGAGTGAAATATCAAGCCAAGGTAGTTGAGTCTAAAATCAAGTCCAAATGTCTTCAAATTTCCGGCCAATCTCAACTCACGTGACAAGCTCCCTGACACCTGCATAGGGCGAGGAATCCCTAAGGATTATCGCTCATACCGACGCTTCAAGTTAGAGTGTGAATGAGAAGAGGAGAGTCAAAGTATGACAAAGCAAAGATAAAGTAGGAGAATTTAGAGTAGTTTGAGGTAGTGTTGATGCTGTACGGTGTGAATAAAATGTTGACTTTTGGGAAAAGTGAGGATATTTATAGACCTCTATGGCTTGCTAGGATCGTGACAAGTGTCACAATCTCGATAACTTAAGCCTAAATGGGCTTTGGGCTTTGAGGAAAGCCTTTGTATAAAATACATATTTATATACATACTCCTACTGTATGAGGATATAGTTGTACGTATTTTGTTTGTGGACCTTCATGATCGCAATAGGCCTTGGGCCTTTGCCTTGGGTTGGGCCCAATTTGAAGAAACTGGCCTCTCTTTATTTGGGCCACATCATTTGCCCCTCGGCCCAACCTGAGTGGGAGCCTAGGCTCGGACTTGGGTTGGTTCGAGTAGTCGTTGGGATCTCCTAGCCTACAGGTTAGTGGAGGTAGGTGAAAAACCTTTGGGGGGAAAATTTAAATTTTGAAAAAATTAACCCCCCTATTTAAGGAGGAGAGTGAAATGAAAATGAAAATTTTCATTCTCACAGTACATTTTCAAGCATTTTTACTGGGATTTTGAACTTTCTCGTCGTCTCTTTGCTGCTAGTGGATTTCTACTCGGTTCTTCTTTTTGCTCGGCGAACTTTCTGCTCGGTTATTCTTTGTGCTCGGCTATTCTTTCTGCTCGTCAGAGACTACTCAGCTCCAGGTATTTTCCCTTTGCTGCTTCGTTCTTTGGTTTTTAATTTGTACACTAGTTAATAAATGGCTTCCTCTTGCTCGTCGAACGATCTCTTCGGCATGAGTAGAAATAACAAGGGGTCTAACTCACCTATGGGGGTGGGCCAGTCCCCGGCTGAATCTAGGGTCTCGGCATTCCTTGACCCTTTATCCGAACCATGTTTAAATTCCATACGTTTGTCCTGTGGTGGGTCCTCAGCTCCTATACTTGTTGTGCAGGCAACAATGGAAGATCTCAACAAACTACCAAAGACATACCTTAGGCACCCCATGTATCAAACCCATACATGGGTAACTCCTCTCCAAACTCTTCGTCCTGGAGAGGATGTTCCTCCACCAGAGGCGTCGGTGAAAAAGATGCATGTGGAGGTTGGCAGTTCAAGCCAAGTGCCTCCACCGAGACCTCATCAAACTGAGGAGATTCCTACCGAGGAAGGTGAGGGTTTCGTTGAACCTATATCTGTGATTCCTTTGGCCGTACATGATGTGTGTGTTTTGTATAGTGTCTTTACCATGTCCCCATGGCATTTTTTTAAGCAATTTCTTGCCTGTTTTGCTCTATTTTCCATTGAATTTTATGCTTGGTTGGAGTGTTTGTTTCCTATTTATTTTGTAGGAACAATGGTCTAATTACGCTTGGAATCGACTCTTGGAGCGAGGTTTACTAATTGGGAGGTCAAAAGCTACACAAAAGGACATTTTTTGTGCTGACCGGGTCTCATACCCGGGGGGGGGGGGGTTTCTAGATACCCGACCGGGTTTGCACTTGGTACTTAGAAGATTTTGAAGGTGTTGTTTTGAAGAAAAAGGTTCTACATGCACCCGGGTGGGTTTCCACATACCCGACTGGGTGAGCATTACGTCAATTCAAGCAACAAGTTCATACCCGGGTGGGTTTCCACATACCCGGCCGGGTCTCCATTGAAGAAAAGTGAAGTAGCTACGTACCCGGTCGGGTTTCCACACACCCGGCCGGGTCTAGTTGTTTTTTGGCTCGACTTTTCGTTTTCCTCCTCTTTTTAGTGGGCGGTTATATTAGGTTTTTGGGGGGATTGTTCAAGCACGTTTTCACTTCCTTTTCAAGCTTTTAGAGAAGACTTAGGGTTCTTATGTTCTTACTTTGGGGATTGTAAAATAACGCTTTGTCATTGCAATTTCAATCATATTTGAAGGTATTAGTTCAATTCCTTTCTTTGTTCTTGTTTTTATTCTTGTTTAATTACTTTATGCTCATGAATTTTATCATTAAACTTGTTATTAATTTCAATATGCATAGTGAGTAGTTTACTTCTAGGGCTTGGTGAAACTATGCAAAGGTTATGATTCTTGTTTGATTTTTAGGATTTAAATTTGGTTTGTCTTGGCAATTCAATTGATGGGTTTCGGATTGATTGCATGTTTGGCCAATTTGCAAGTATTATTTACTCAATTCTATAAGCGAGAGCTGCGAGTTTGAGTGAAGGATTTCCATCTTTGAACTGTTAAACGATAATCGCGATAGCTTACTTTGTTGTTTAATTGTGGAATTTGATTACGAGAGTAACTTATTCCTTTGCTTATATTCATTCCTATCCTAATTGTTGTTCTTGAATCATGATCGATGCATAGTGAATCCTCTTTGCCCTAGGTTTTTAATTGATTAAATTTTCGTCGCTTCTTGTTTTGTTTTACAATTAGTCGTTCAAAAACTCCAAACTTTTAACTGTTAGTGATAGTGAACTTGGTTCAATTTGTGACATTATTTGTCCTTCCACAGTGGTTCGACTCTACTTGCCCGACTATACTAGTTAGGGGAATTAGGAATTATTTTTGGTAGTAAAATGACCTATCAAAATTTGGCGCCGTTGTCGGGGAAGGCAATAATTTTACTCTTTGAATTTAGCGTTTGCTTTTGCTAACCCACTCGAAGAAAAATTGCTCTTCGGGCGTACTTACGTTTGTTATAGTGTTTTTGTGCATGACCAGGTGTAATAACAGGCAACCTTTGCCTTTTGATCCTGAGATTGAAGCAACTGCCCGCAGAACTCACGCAAGTGCAAAGAAAAGGAGAGCAGAGGCCCGTAAACAAGCAAGACAGGCCCCTCAAACTCATGAAATGGCGGCCGAGACCCCCGAGAGAACTCGTAGGTAGTCTACGCAGCCCAAAGGCTAGCAATGTTACCGTAGGGATTAGGATGCCGACTACTAATGCCGGAAACTTTGACATCAAATCCCATGTTATGAATATGATCACGGGCAATCAGTTCTATGGTCTTTACAATGAAGAACCCGTTGATCATCTTCAGAAATTCCTTCAATCATGTTCTCTTCAAAAGATTACTGGGATGACTAACGAAGAGCTCTACTTGTACCTCTTCCATTTCTCTTTGGCGGGTAAGGCTCAACGTTGGTATAATTCTCTTTATAACACCATCACCACTTGGGAGCAATTGTCTGATGCTTTTCTAGTGAAGTATTTTCCCGATTACAAGACTCATGATTACAGAGTCAAGCTCTACAGTTTTTCACAAGATGTGGGAGAGACTTTTCATGATGTTAGGGAGAGATTTAAAGACTACCAATATATGTGCCCTCATCACGGTATTGAGAAGGAATTTGTGATGCAATCTTTCTATAAGGGTCTTGATAATGAGACTAAGAGGATGGTAGATGGTGCAGCTAGCGGCTCTTTCATGAATAAAACAAATTTCAAGACTATTCACTCTTGATACTCTTGCCGAAAATCAATGGAATAGCTCATCTTGGCCCGCAGCTCAAGCACCAAGGAAAGGGAAACATGAAGTTGAAACTTATTCCCTTATATCATCGCAAATTTCAGCTTTGAATGAGAAAATTGATGGGATGCGTCTAGAGGTGCAATACATCTATGCCCCGTCAATGCTATGCTTACTTCTAGCCAAGGGGGAGTTGCTTGTGATATTGTGGTGCGAAAGTCATTCTCTATGGAGTGTTCTGCTAATCTCAATGGAGCTATGGGGGTGCAAGAGCAAATCAATGCTTTCAAGCTCGACCTCCTTTCAACAACATAGCTACTATCCTAGCATTCGAATTCATCCTAACTTGTCATAATCGCAGCAACAATGTGCTCAATCCTCATCAATAACACTTCCACCGCTAAGCACCACAACAACAATATGGGCAACATCAGCAATATCAGCCCAATTAAGGACACCGGGGTTCCAAAGGCCTCCTCCAAAGGCCATCAACACAACAACATTTCAAAATCAACAACCCCAATCCGAATTAGGGGAGTGAAAACCATGATGACTCAAATGGCCAAACAGATTGAGCAGCTCACTACTCATGGCAAATGCGTACACTCAAGTTGCTCAATTAGCCGCCTCTAGCTCTACTAGACAAGCAGGTGCTTTGCCAAGCCAACCTACTCAACCACATGGACAAGGGACCGTGAATGCAATCTCTACAAGGAGTGTTTTGAGTTATGATGGGCCTCTCATGCCTATTGATGTGGAGCTAGTTCCAAAAGATGATGCATTCCTGAAGTGATGGTTGATGAAGCACCTTCTAAGATGACATAAGAGAAGGAGAAAGAAAAGAAGAAGCTTCACAAGTGCCTCTATCAAACTCCCTTTTCCCAACCGTCAAGTTGAAAAGCAAGAGCAAGCTGGATAAGCAGTTCACTAAGTTCTTGGAGATCGTAAAGAACTTGCAGGTAAATGTCCCTTGACTGATTTAATTACTCAAGTACCTGCTTATGCTAAATTTATGAAAAGACATTAATTAGTAGGAAGAAAACTTGGATGAGTTGAAACAGTTGCTCATGACTGCAGAAGTTAGTTCTTTATTGCAAGTTAAATCCCCCCAAGTTAAAAGATCCTGGTAGTTTTTCTATCCCTGTCACATTGGAAAAATATTATGATAATGCTTTATGTGATTTTAGGAGCTAGTGTGAGTCTCATACCATTGTCCGTTTATTCAAAGCTTAATATGGATAGTTTAAAATGTTACCAATATAACTCTATAAAATGGCCGATAGATCTATTAAACAACCTCGTAGGTATCGTAGAGGATGTTTCCTGGTTAGAGTTGGTAAGTTCTACATGCCCGTTGATTTTGTGGTTATGTATAGGAGAGGATACTCAAATCCTATTATTTTGGGTAGAACCCTTTCCTTCACACTGCTGGTGCTTAATTGATTTTCCTAATGGTCGGCTTACTTTGAAGGTGGGGGATGATACATCACTTTTAGTTATCTTCGCTGAAGACCCCACACATGATGCAGGTTGTTATGCAATGATGTGTAGATGAGCTTTGTATTGCTAATGCTTCTTTAGAGGAGGTTTCTTCTATAGCATCTTGTACAGGTAAAGCCAAGATTTGGGAAGAGGAAGTGGACGGAGATAAGAGAATGCTTATGGTGAATAAATACATCTCTTCCAAGAGTAAGGATGAGAAAGGTTAGTTCATTACAAATGCACTGAAGAGGTAAGAGCAGACATGAGCTCACAGCTTCACACTCTTTCCACTAATAATCAACACACAGTAGAGCCGAAAGAAGCAAATTTGCATTTGAGTGTTAAAACTGTGAGATCGAATAAAGGGGTGATGCAAAATTTACCTTTGAACGATTTAATCGTTTGCGCGATGAGTTACATGAGGTCATAGTGCTTACAGTGGGAGTCAATATTTGTTAACCGCAATCAATGGCAGTACCTAAGTATAACACACTTTAGATGAATTCCTCACTAATCTCAAAGGGGAAACGACGGAGGATATAATTTGAGACCACTTAGATACATTTGGATGACCGCGAGATCAATTCTTCAGTATCGTGCAAAAATAGGGTGAGCATATGTTTTCTCGTGCTTCTGTAGGATTTTGGCCTATTTTCGCGTGGAATGTCTTGCCGACTTTCTTTATGTTAGCAGGTATGAGGAATGATGCTTACTAGAGTAGTGAGTCAATCTCTCCATATGGCCAATGATAGTAAAGCTCTATGAGTTGCGTTTTCTAACGTAACACTAGTAAAGTTGAACCACATGAGCTTTTTTCATTGATTGGTGTTGTTGATGTTCAATAGCACTGATGATTTACTTGGGTCGTCCATCATGAAGGCTTCTAGAACTTTGTTTATTGATGAGGGGCTCTGTCACATTTCGGAGTCATAACAATGAATGAAAATTTGTCGTGAATGTGTTTGAGAATGAACCCTTTTTTATAAGACTGGTGCTACTGATTGTATTTTCTGTTGTCTTAAACAGATTGGAGAAGGACAAGTTTAGAATTTGATTGGATGATCATGGTGCAGTGACCAAGGGATAGAGAACATTATTCTTTAGTGCTCCGAGATGAGTACGGTAAACTGGGTGAGTCTTGAGGGATACGTCGATGCCAACGACTGTTAAAACAAAGGCGCTACTTGGAGGGCAACCCAAGAATTATTTACTTTCCCTCTTAAGCTCCTGAGGACAGTGCTGATTAGCTTGGGGGTGAGGCCTGATTGCTGTGTTGATTTGCTCTCTTGTATATTTGTTAATGTTTTTTTTTCAAAAATAAGAAAAGAAAGTGATTATTAATTATCTAGTGTAGTTTGTTTGGTTGGGAGTTGTTGTATCTTCCTTTTGCAGGTTCTTTTGCAGTTTCACTTTGGGATGGTGTGATTTATTTGGATGGCTTGCAACTAGAGGGTTAATTGTCGTTGAGATACTTTTTTTTTTCCTTTTTTCCCTCTTTTTTTTTTCATCCCATTCGCACCCATTTTGTTTTCTCTTCCTCGCATTTTTTTTCCTTTTCCTTTCCCTACTAACCCCTCTATGACTTAACTCTCTCTCTTTTTTTCTATACGCCTTTCTACGCATTATTCAATTCACCCACATCCGCCGCCCCTTTTCCTCACCCCTATCCCACACACAGCTTTTCGTTTTTTTTTTCTTTTTTCCGCTGTGAATACCACCATACTCCAGACAATCGCAGTACCTTTTTTTTCAATCTCGCGTACATCCTCCTTCACGTCCTCTTCCCTCAGCCCCCTTTCCTGTTTTCGTTTCATACGCCCCTTCATTTTTCCCCACTCACCTTTCCTTTCCTCCACTAGTTCTCCCACCACGCTTCTCATTTTTCCTTCTCTCACCGCTCTCTCTCTTTCTCCTCTTTTTTCCCCCTTGGCTCGCACCTCCCGCCCACTTTTTTCCGACATTTCCTGGTCGCAATGTGCGTTTCCCTAATCTCTTCCCATTTTTTTCACTGTTACGCAGTCTCGCAAGGGAATCTGTGCCCCCTGCGTTTTTCTCCAACTCTTATTTTTAGTATAGCTGTTGAGTGTTTTAATTGCTTTTCTATAGAATTGTTTGCATGGTTTTTACCAAACCTCACTAGGCAGTGGAAGATTTACATGTGACAAAAATATGTTATTGCTTTCTTAGCATGTGTGCGTGCGCGTCCCCTATTGCTCCTTTGGTATTCTTGAACTGGAGTATGTTTCCCTATGCCCTAGGTTGAAATTTTTGACACTGTTGTGATTGTTGAGACTGATCATGTATACTCTTGATTTTCTTTCTGATTCCTGGTATTGCTTGAAATGAGGTTTCCGAGTCTTGATTATCGCACTATCCATTTGTATCAGCGAGAGTTTAACTTGTAAGGATTTCGAGTTCTTGAATTCATCATATTTCTCTCTGGTGTTGCATTAGTTCTGGTGTAGCTCACTGATCTCAATCCTGCCTTAGTATGGTCTCTTAAACTGTATATAGTTGGACATCGGTTGATCAGCTATGATAGGAAGGCCCTCACTTGTTAGGAGCCGTGCTACATTGATGTTAGATAACAAAATTTTCCACTTGATCCCTTGTTTTGAGCCTTACCTTTTCTTTCTTGATTAACTACATTACAAACCTATTTGGCCTCTTTTAATTGACTTAAGTCTAGCTTGGGGGAGCATTCGATTGGTTAGTGGGTAGTGTGTTGTTGTTGTTGTTGTTGTTTGGCTCGTTACTTGTGTTGGGTAGTTTATTTCGTTATTGGTAGAGTGTGCCCTTTCATTAGGTCGTATCATCATCATCTCTTTTATTTGTAAATATTATTATGTAAGGTGAAAGTTTCAATTCAAAAAAAAAAGCAAAAAAAATCAAAAATCAAAAGAAAAAAATCAGAAAAAATGTGTTTTATTTCCTATATTTAGTTGTATTCTTTCGCCTCTGCAAGTTGTACTTTATCCTAGTTTGATGATGATATGATGGTGCTTCCTATGGGCTTGGTTGATTCTGTAGTGTTGAGTTGGAGTTATTTGGAGTTGTTTTAGCCTCATCTTTAGGCTATGTTCTCATTTGATYTTGCTCCCCTATGATGGACTTCTAGCTCACATTTTCCCAAATTTTATCCTACCTTTGACCCTAGCCCCATTACAAGCTCAATAAAGACCTTCTTAATAATCATGCTTTTATATGAGATTCCTTGATTCTGTACCTTGCCAAGTCTTGAGAGTATGTGTCGCATTTCGAGTCGACTTTTGTAGGTTGAGTGCTATTATGTTCCCTTTCAACACATGAGTGTTGGTGAGATGGGGGGGGGTGCATTTTAGTCTCTTAGGCTACAAAATTTGATGCATATGCACATCTTTTGCATATTTGTGGGCGAAGAGCGATCGAGTTCATATTTAACTCGCCACAAAGAGAGGAGTGTCACCGGTGAGAACTCTTTCCTTAATTCCTGATTATATCTTTGTGATAGGACTTGGTTTCACTTGTATGATATTTTATCCCTGGATAGGTGTTGAGTCATTTGGATACTTTGATTGAGAGGATGTGATCACATGTGTTTCGCGATGTAGTTTTTATAGGGTGAAGCATGCTCATATATTTGAGAATCTTGTCTTTGTTGCTTGAGGACAAGCAAGGGTTTATCTTGGGGGAGTTTGATGTGTGTTTTGTATAGTGTCTTTACCGTGTCCCCATGGCATTTTTTTAAGCAATTTCTCGCTTGTCTTGCTCTATTTTCCATTGGATTTTATGCTTGGTTGGAGTGTTTGTTTCCTATTTATATTGTAGGAACAATGGTCTAATTACGCTTGGAATCGACTCTTGGAGCAAGGTTTGCTAAAGGTCAAAAGCTACTCAAAAGGGCATTTTTGTGTTGGCCAGGTCTCATACACGGGTGGGTTTCTAAATACCCGACCGGGTTTGCACTTGGTACTTAGAAGATTTTGAAGGTGTTGTTTTGAAGAAAAAGTTGCTACATGCACCCGGGTGGGTTTCCACATACCCGACCGGGTGAGCATTAAGTCAATTCGAGCAACAAGTTCATACCCGGGTGGGTTTCCACATACCCGGTCGGGTCTCCATTGAAGAAAACTGAAGTAGCTGCGTACCCGGCCGGGTCACTTCATTTACTTAGTGATTTTTCTAGCTCGTTTTGTTATCTTAGTTGCGCACTCGGTCGGGTTTCCACATACCCGACCGAGTTCGGTCGTTTTTTTGCTCGACTTTTCGTTTTCCTCCTCTTTTTAGTGGGCGGTTATATTAGGTTTTTGGGGGGATTGTTCAAGCACGTTTTCA
This sequence comes from Bassia scoparia, assembly GCA_008642245.1. NCBI lineage: Eukaryota > Viridiplantae > Streptophyta > Magnoliopsida > Caryophyllales > Amaranthaceae > Bassia > Bassia scoparia. The sequence continues at coordinate 65,222 of SNQN01001712.1, read as the reverse complement.
CATCCTTTTCAAGCTTTTAGAGAAGACTTAGGGTTCTTATGTTCTTGCTTTGGGGATTGTAAAATAATGCTTTGTCATTGCAATTTCAATCATATTTGAAGGTATTATTTCAATTCCTTTCTTTGTTCTTGTTTTTATTCTTGTTTAATTACTTTATGCTCATGAATTTTATCATTAAACTTGTTGTTAATTTCAATATGCATAGTGAGTAGTTTACTTCTAGGGCTTGGTGAAACTATGCAAAGGTCATGATTCTTGTTTGATTTTTAGGATTTAAATTTTATTTGTCTTAGCAATTCAATTGATGGGTTTTGGATTGATTGCATGTTTGGCCAATTTGCAAGTATTATTTACTCAATTCTATAAGCGAGAGCTGC
>SNQN01001712.1:0-54161 GCA_008642245.1 Bassia scoparia | reverse complement strand
CGAATCTTACGGGCACATAAACGGTTCCCACTGAGCGGACTATACCTCGTTCAAAACCAACAATGGGATGATCAGCCTTGACAAAGGAACTGTCATCAAACTTATGTTTGGAGAGACAACTAAAACTTATAATGTTTGAAGAACTCCCGGTGTCGATCAAAATCGTTTTAACCTTCAAATTTGCCACTTTCAGCTCCACCACTACGGGGTCATCATGTGGGACTTTAACCGGCACATCCTCTCTATCCTTTTTTGAGATTCGCACCTCCGGGAAACTGTCCTCCTGGACATTATTAGTAGACGTTACTTGGGAGAGATTGTGCAAGTAATCTTTTCTCCCTTTCATCGTGGGTCTCCCAGTAGCGAACCCACCCGAGATCATATGGACCACTTCTGGGTCAGTATCGTCATCTTCAACCTGAGGGGTGGTCTTCTTTTCTTTTTCTGTGGCTTTTGCTTTGCCCTTTATGAGATGCTTTGGAATCTTGCCTTCATCAACTAAGGCATCCAATGCTCATTGCAGATAAAAACTTCGGTTGGTGACATGATCAATGTCTTGATGAAATTTGCAATACCTTGAACTATCTCGTTTCTCTCTCTCTGATTTCATGGGGGGGGGGGGGTCAGGTATGTTTACATTCCCCTTGACATCCTTGTACACCAAGTACAGATCTTTGGTATACTCGTATTTTGGGCCWTCGAACTCAAACTTTCTTCTTTTCTTGTCTGGATTGTATCCTTTATCTGACTTCTCATCAATAGAGTAGGTTCCGGACCTTTTGTGTCCACTGTATGAACCCGTCTGATCATTGCGATCACCTCTTCTTGATGAACCAACATCTTTGTCTTTCTCTTTTCTTTTTGTTGCATTGCACCAATCTTCTGCATGAATCCATAATTCTGCTTCTTGGAGAGCCTGGGTGATGGTACGACATCCTCGCTTGAGAAGATCAAAACGGAACTTGCTGTCCCTATGTAAACCTTGGATGAAGCTATTGAATTCTACGTCATCCGACAAACCTTCAAACTGGAGAGACTTGTAATTAAAGCGTTTGACATAACTCCTCAAGGATTCTCCAGCTCCTTGCTCTACCTTCCCCAGGTGAATGCTAGATTTCTCTTCTCTTCTGCTGGCCATGAAGTGGTGTGAAAATATCACGGCCAATTGGCTGAAGTTGTTGATAGAATTGGGAGGAAGACCATTAAACCACTTCATACTGAGCTATTCCCTTAATAGTGTCAGGGAAGTATTGACACCAAGTGGCGTCATCAGCAAGTTGTGTGAGCATCATATGCTTATAAATGGAGAGGTGATCGTTTGGGTCACCTTTGCCGTCGAAGAGTTCAATGGTAGGCAGCTTAACCTTCTGCATAGGAGTGGAGAGAATTGCGGCGGAAAGAGGAGAGTGTTGAGATATGGAGAGAGTTCTGATTCGTTCTTCCAAGTCAGGTTCCCCTTGAGTAAGGAGATTGCCTTCAATGTCATACTGAGACTTTCCTGGTCATGTAGTTATCATATCATTACCTCTTCTCCCTTGGGTGCCTTGAGAGAGGTGATGGGAGCCTCCAAGAGAGAGAGTGAGGTCACGCATACTTAATGTTGAGGCGGAGAAGGAAGAAGCCTCTTCTCCATTCTCATATTCAGAAATTCCTCTTCGTTCATTCAATATGGACCTGGCGTACAACTTCTTCATCTGTCTATCCTTGATGGTTTCTCTAAGATCTCTATTCTTGACTTTCTTGTCATTTATGACTCTCCTCACATCTTGATGAGGAGTGGGAGGAGGAGTTCCTTGATTGATGAATTTTTTTCTCCGTGTTCACCTGAAGAGGTCAAACAGGAGGGGGTCTTTGTGGGGCATACTTAGGAGTATCTTGATACTTCCTTGTCTTCGGTTCGTCGAACTTGGTTGCAACTTGAGACATGATGTCTCTTCGGAGTCGTTCAAACTTGGAGCTACTCTTCTTCTTTCGAGGTTCTCCCTGGGAGACACTTCGGAGGGTGGTGGTCTTAACTTCGGGGCTTGTGGAGTCTTAAAACTCCCTGCTGCCTTTTTGTCTGCCCTGGCCCTTTCCTTAAGCTCTCTTCTTAAAAGTCAATTTGGCTCGGGCAACTGCCGTTCACTTCACTTGACCTGTTATGCGCGGCCTTTTCTGCCCTTTAAGGACTTGAAAAAGTCCATCATACAAAAAGGTCCTTCATCAGACGGCCAGTTGACCACCTCACAATTCATTGTCTCCAAATACAACGTCTGCTCCGGGTTAATCGGATGAGCATCGACCTTTCTCTTTCCTCCATAGGGTGAGGAAGAGAGACGTTCATGAAAAAGTTTGTCAATCTTTTTTTGTCTTGGTGATGGTTGGCGGATTGGATGTAGACATTCATCAATCATCTTGAATTGTCTGTCCCACAGACGGCGCCAATGTTTCAACCCGCGGAAGAGCGGAACCTTACTTGTAGTTCGGGGGTGACTACCTCTTGATGCTATGCATGAGTGAAATATCAAGCAAGGTAGTTGAGTCTAAAATAAGTCCAAATGTCTTGCCAATTTCCAAATCTCCAACCCGTGAAAGCTCCTTAACCTCAAAGAAGGCAAGGAATCCCTAAGAATTATCGCCCTCCGAAGCTCAAGTTAGAGTGTGAATGGAGAGGAGAGTCAAAAGTTGAACAAGAAGATAAAGTAGAGAGATTTAGAGTAAGTTTGAGGTTAGTGATTGATAAGTGATGTAATAGAATGTGTCGTTTTTTGGAGAAAAGTGAGGGTATTTATAGATTCTATGGCTTGCTAGGATGTGACAAGTATACAATCTCGATAACTTGAGCCTAAATGGGCTTTGGGCTTTGAAAAGCCTTCGTATAAATATGTATTCATATACGTTACTCTACTGTATGAGGATACAGTTGTACGTATTTTTGTTTGGGGACTTCATGATCGCAATAGGCCTTGGGCTTTGCCCAATTTGAAAGAACTGGCCTTCTTTATTTGGGCCATCGAAGCGTACATGATTTATGAGTATGTGTTGTATACGAATTGCTTTTAGGGTTTAGTCTTTCAATAGTCACCCAAATTAGGATTTTTTTCTCTATTGATGGGATGAACCTAAGGGACTCTTTTCTTATTTCTCTATCCTCTTGATACCATCTAGTGATGGCAACGGACGGACTCGGAGCGGATTATGCATATCGCTCGACCACTAGGAAGCGGATTATAAATAAGCATCCGACTCCGACTCCGAGATCGAAATCCGAGAATCCGACTCCGACTCCGATTTTTAAATCGAGATCCGAATCCGACTTCGATCCGACTTGAATTCGAGTTTTCTCCCTTATATATATATATTTTAAAAAATTCTCTACTTTTAAGTGTATTTTTGTTTTTTCCTATTAATTTTCTTATATTTACTTTTTTTTATATGATAAAGTTTTGACTATACATTATACATAAGATAGCTAATAATATAAAAATTAAATGATAATAATTGTATGAACGTCGGAGTCGGATTATATAGTCGGATTTTTTATGAGATCCGACTCCGACCTTCTCCAACTCGGAGTCGGATTTTTTTAACGAAGTCGGAGTCGGATTTTTTTAACGAAGTCGGAGTCGGACTTTATTTATATCGGATTCGGAGCGGATATTTTCCTCGGATCGGACGAAGATTGGTCGGATCCGAATGTGATTGCCATCACTAATACATCCAACATCATCATCTTTAAGTTTTCCACTCCTATCCGTAACCCCATAATACTACTTTCGTGAACACTGAAACTCGATGACCGACACTTTTCATACTCTTTTGTCTCTCTCCCATCGACTTCCATCTAATAGCCATTCATGGATTTTCAATACAATGTGAGTATTTTTAAAAGTGAGGAATTGTTTCATATTTCATATAAAAAAATTTATTTATTCAGAATAGTAGTTATACACTTATACTACATACCTTTGTGATTTAACTGTAAAAATAAATTGGACGCCCCAAAAACATGCTGCTGACAGGATCGAACTGAGGACTTCTGCGTGTAAAGCAGACGTGATAACCACTACACACAGCAACTGAGATGTACATCTATTGAAACATATATTATATGTACCTAAACTCTTGAATATTAAATAAATCTCATCCGTTCATTTCTGTCGCCATTAAATCCAACGTAACAAAATATTGATAAAATTTGTCTTTCAAATTACACAAACTAATGAATACAAATCTTTCAAAGAAAATTTATGGAACATCAGCCACAATCGATATTAGATGGTCGATTCCTGCTTTTCATTAGCAACTAGTATTTTGGTCCGGCGTTGCCTGGGTCATACGATTTCATTTTTATATATTTATTTTTTTTTTTATTTATTATTTATGTAATTGAATTGTAATTTAAAAATCTTAGTAATTTTGTAATTGTAATTGTAAATAATTAGTAAATTTTGAAACTAAATAAAAAATGAGAATATTAATTATACTACTCTTCACATATTTTCGGCATTGAGTGTTTTCTACTATTCACATGTATATAAAATCTTCCACGTATTTATTAACACGCAATCTCCTAGATTTTCAATTTGTCAATTTTCTCATTGAGTTGTTTTTTCTATTATGTTTTGTGATTGTTTTTATTTCATTTGTACACCTCTATCCAATCTATTTTTACTTTTCACTCACTCACATTATAGTACATTACACAACAAATTTATAATGATTGTAAAAAATTAATCAATAATATTAATACAGATCAGAGTACTTCATATATATAAATGGAAAAATGTTGTAATATTTTTTATTATATTATTTTATTATTATTATATATTGATTATTATTGATTATTGATGTGTGTATATCGTTAGAATCCTAAATAGAAAAAAAATGAGTGAAATGGTTAAAATAAAAATAAGGAGATGAAAAGATAGAGGGAAAAAAAAGTAGAAGATCATAAATATTTAAAAGAAATAATTGAAAAGTTTTATTATGTGAAAATTAATTATGAATATGATTACATGATGACAGGTGGCACATTGACACTTTTCATGATACCACCGCAAGTTGAGTCCATGTGGCGTGCCTACGTCGTTTGGCACGCCTTTTAGTAATATTTGTAGATTGTAGACTAGTTTCTTGGCCCGGAGCGTTGTTCCGGGTCTAAAGATGTTCTAGTGTTAAACTTGTATTGGTTTTCTACCCATGTATTTTTCGTAGTCTTGTAATTGTGTTTCCTTACATGTATATAGAAACTCTAATTGAAGTATTGTGTATTATATATTTGACCTAGAAACTCACCTTAAATAAGAAAGTAGGCTATGTAAGGTTTTTTTTTATTAAAAAAAAAAGGTAGTCAAAGATACTGCGTATGTATGTAATTCAATAAGTTTCATAAGATGGGTGAAAGTAAGTAGACACGTTGAGGAAACCCCTAAAAAAATTAGAGGGGAGAAGTACATTTGATTTTGCATATCCGTGGTTTTTGTTCAAAGTTCTATAAATGCATTTTTATTTTGCCTTATTTTGTAAACAAATGTAATAGAAGCACGGTTAGAGCTATAATTTATTTGAGTAATTGAGTCCCATGCAAATTGCTGTTGCAAATTTTCGAGGGTAAAGAAGTGATGAACAGGCTGGGAAATAACTCGTTGGAAAATTTTGAATGTCATCATTTAGTCTTCGTTGTTGTGCTTCTTTCTTTTGTTTTTTTACACTTGGGTTTTTCTCTTCATCTTTGTCCCATGCGTTTTGAGCTTATGCATATTTGGTTGAATCCATCTTTGTTGTAGATTGAATACCATCTAACATTGCTAATAGATCGCCATAAGTTTTAAAAAGGAACAACCTATATTAAAATATTGAGATTGATAGGACACTCAAAATCAAGATTAAGGTATCGTGTCATGTGACATTAAATTTTGACAAAAGGAGGGTCCTACATGTAAATCTTGAAACTAAACATGTGAACAACACTCTAACAATATATATTTAAAGAAGTGATATATAACATAACAATAATAGTTGGTTGAGTTGGTGAAGGTATATTTATATCAGCATGGGAGTAGAGAGATCAAATCTTATAAATGAATTTTTTAAAGATTATAAGTGGATGTAGGAGTTAATGACATGGCGCACAAATGACACAATTTGAATACATGGCGCAGTATGTAGAAAAATAAGAGTTTCACATGGCGCATTTATGGTAAATAAAAGTGATACATGACACATTTATGGTGAATAAAAGTGACACATRACGCATTGACATAGATTAAAACACATTTTAATAATATTTGTAGATTACCATTATCGTATTTTACCATTAACTTCTACAATTAGAAATCTAAAAGATAACACCATTTATTAGGTAAAGAAATCAACAATGAGATACAGGAGACGTGAAAGGGCCTAAAGAAGGCCATCTATTATATTGAAAAAATCATACTCCCTTTGTAACGAAAAACTTTCAACAGTTTTTATATTTGGGTGTAACAAAAAACTTTCAACAATTGTACAATTTTCCTTATTTGGTAATTTTTAAATACAAATATCTCACCTAATTACCCACAATTACCTTATTTTTTTGGGGGACCACTATACTAATATTCAATCTAGACCACAATTGTACTACTTTTTTTGGGGACCACTACACTAATATCCTACCTAACCCACAATTACCTTATTTTACATTAGAAAGTGTGTTAATACAACTGTTGAAAGTTTTTCGTTACGGAAGGAGTACTTCCAATAACTACCCGAACCTCTCAGCAAAATAACTCCCTCCAAAATAATCCCTCTCACAACACTTTTCCCTTTAAAAACACTTCATTTCCATATTTATTCACTCTTAAGAAAATTGATAAAAATAACTCAATGGAAAAAAAACTATTTGTATTTCCCTAAGCATATGATCTTTATATTGGTGTGTTTATTTTGCCCAACTTGTACCACCTAATCTATAAATTCCACAACAACTGAACATCTTAAAATCAGTCATATAAAAAATGACTTTGTTAGAAACGGGGGAGAGACAAGGAGGAGAGAGTAGCCCACTTCCAAAATCCAAGTGAGGTTCTATCCTAAAACCGTATGGCAATAGTAGGAGTAGCCTACTTAGGTTATAAACTAGAGCTTATTWACTAATTCTTTCGATGTGGGACTACAACTCACACTTACTTACTTAACAATATCCCCCTCAAGTGTGAGTCCGAACACTACCCCTTGAGCGGAAGCAACTTGAACAATGAACCTAACCCTCATAGCACACTCCCAGCGAGAAGCTTGTAAGAACTGGGGTGTCTCATGAATCTCTGAGGTGATCGCCTACTAAACAGGTCTTGGCTCACAACCCAAACTCAACGGCGTCTATCAAATGGTGCGATAAGCCCAATTGAACCGTGGGCTCTGATACCACTTGTTAGGAACGGGGGAGAGACAARGAGGAGAGAATTGTCCACTTACAAAGCCCAAGTGAGGTTCCATCCTAAAATCATATGGCAATAGGAGGAGTAGCCCACTYGGTTATAAACTAGAGCWTATTAACTCATTTTTTTTATGTGGGACTACAACTCACACTTGCTTACTTAACAGACTTTAAAATAATGCCATAACAACTTAAAAGTAGACATATTAAAAAATGACTTTAAAAATAAATAAAATYAATCCCAAAAATGATGCATTCCAAAACTGGTCAAAACAAATTTTCACAACAATTAACATGAAAAGTCTATCAATAAGACAATTGACACAAAAAGATACAATGAAACAGGAAAATAAAACAGATAAAAACCTACAGTTCAATGCATGGATAGATGGATTGTTTCAGAAGTTCAATTCTCGACACTAACTAGTAATGTTCATCCATTTTAAATTAATATTTATGACATTTAAATGTAATATTATGACTAAGTTGAATAATAATAGTTTGTTTAGCGAACATTCAAAAATGAAACAAACCTCTATGATGATAAATCTTTATTGCTAAAGTTTTATAAAACATCGATCTATTTGTAATTTGAATTATCCAATCATGTTATTTCGTGCAATACACTAGTAAAATCTAGTGTATGATTTAAACTAAGAGATTGGAGGATCAACGAGGACAGGTAACCAAAGGAATACATTAAGACGGTATTTTTCTTTTTGATAAGATCGATAAGAAATACATTTATCAATCAATAACAATCATTAATGGTCTTTATTTATTATTAAAATTTAACTCCAATGGCTATGTTTTAACAATATAGAGAATACAACATATTAAGGTTTCAATCATAAGTTAAGTTTTTGTTCAAAAATCTAATAACTGATAAATCGAGGTTAGCGTGACATAGAGTCACCAGTTTCGAATTTCATCTTAAACATGGACCCCAGCTAACCATAAAAATATTTTCTACTACATTTCTTTAAGTCATTAAAAAATCATCCTTCGTCAAACTAACTTATATTGCTCATAACATTGATTTTTATTATTATATTTTTTTTTGGTAGATAATGATAGAAAGAGTCCAATCATTAAAAATGAAACAAATAGTAATGAAAGATAATCTGTTACATATACTTAGAAGAGTATTATTTTACATGTATACGAGTACTCAAGTGATATTACATCCATATAATTTAATTAACAATGGAATTTTGGTAAGTGGTAGTTTAAACAATTATACATATGATTAACATGAACAATATAAATCATTGCAAATGCAATAATAATGCATCGCATGATTGATTGATTAATTAATTATAATCGATTAAGTTAAGTTAATAATAGGAGGGAAACTGGATTTTATTGGCGCAGTTACCACGTCCACTAGGAAGGTAAGGGCATTTGATGAGTTTSTTCCCAGTTATATCAGAGCACAATGTGACTTGCCAAATTTGTTTGTGACCTTTAGCATTCGTGTTACAAACAACCCATGGGTGAAACCCGGTGGCTCGAGCGATTGCCTTCTTGATGGCTTTGAGGGAGTAGAATCGATTGTCCGGTCTGATACCGGCTCTTGCTAGGGCTTGGAAGATGTTGACCTTTTTCTTGAGGTACAAGGCGCCTTCGAAGTAGTCGATTTCACCTAGGATGTCCTTGGTGCATGTTCCGTGTTTGTTCCAAAGATGCACCCAAAATTTTCTTCCTATTAAAGGGCATGTGAATGTTGGCCATGACTCGTGTAGTCTCTTTTCCATGTACTTAATCTGCAAAATAGCAGCTATACAAGTTTAATGCTAGTTGATGACCTTATAAATAAATGTCACTAACATAATTGTTCCTTGACCAATTTAATAAGTTCGATCTTGCTATATATATTATTGTTAGGGATTCAATCATGAAAATGTCATATATATTAATTTGACAAAAGAAGTAATCGAAGATTTACCCGTCCAACATCGTAGTTGTCATCACCGCAATTGTAAGGAAAACTACCGTCGTTATAGTAAGGCCATAGCCCATAAATTGTGAAATCCGGTTTTGGTCTCCCTTCTGGAGGGTAACAACATCTTGTCCCTCTTTGGTTACAGTATGATCCCAACCACTACACATTAAAGTCACCAAATTAGTAGGGAACATCAAATCAAACAGTCGTAATTAGTAAAAGATTGTAATTAGTAGCTCTATAGCTATCGTAAAATTATCCAAACTCGTGCATTATTTTTAACTTATTTTTTCAAATGTGGAAATGAAAAAAATACCTGTTGGACGAAGTAGAAAGCACGAACACCACCAGTTCTGTAGCCAAATGCAGTGGTCGACAAGCTCAACACTAAAACAAGCGTTAACAACGACAAGGCCGCCGCCCCCTTTCCCGCCATTATTTATGTTTATCTTTTGTAAAATGCAATGTTGATTATTATGAGATGTTTAAGTTTTGATGAAATGTTTATGACAAATTGGTTCGTTATAAATAGCATGCTGAGTACGTACCAAGTGGTATCAAACAAATGACTATATGATTCCTCAATTACGTAGAAGGTCGTATATGTTTAATGTTTGCTAGTGGCATCAAATTATAACAAATAATTGTTTACGTTTTCTTAGAGTATCACGTTAAATGCAAATATGCAATGCATGATCCAAAATAATTCGTACATGTATGTACTCCACCTATCMGGAGTTCAGGACGTTTAACCAAATATTAGTAAATGTTATGATGTTTTAGTTGTATATTTTTATACTAAGGGTATAGTGGTTGTTTCAAGTCGCTAAAAGTTACACAATTATTTTGTGTGTGTGTTCCGAGGAGTGATGCGAGTAATATGAAAATTCCATCTATAGAAAGCAATGCGAATAAAATGAAATAATGTATATAGTGAGTTACTGAGTTATTTAAAAGTTATTTTTATTAYTTCATTTSTTTATTTTTACCCACATAATTTTAAAACTAATGAACTCYGGAACAATAATGGATAGAAGAGAGTTAGAAAGAAAAAATGACCCACGTGATTAGAGAGATAGATATGTATAATTGATTTTTCAAAAACAAKTGATGCTAGTAAATTAAAAACTTTCTATAATAAAGTGATGCGAGTAAGCTGTTTGGTAGAGAGGAAATGGTCGGAAAGGAAGGGAAGTGGAAGGATATATAACACTTTCCGTCATTTGGTTAAAAACATAATGAGGGGAAAGAAAGGAACCGGAAGGAATTGATAGGAAAATTTCTTTACAATTTCTTTCATTTCCTTTCCTCCCAAAATTGGGGGAATTTGAGAGGAAAGAGAAAATAAACTGAATTTTTATTCCTTCCCTTCCCTTCCTTTATTAATGTCTAACCAAATGTAGGAAAATAAGCCGAATTCCTTTCACATCCTCTATTTGAACCAAACATGGGAAAATAAGTTTTTTTTTCTTTCCTTTCCCTTCCTTTCTCTTCTTTTCCTTTCTCTTCCCTTCCTTTACTAATATAAAACCAAACAGGCTATAAAAAAACGGAGAAAAGTATTTGATGATAAATATTATAACCTCTCTAACTTCAATAATTTTTCTCATTACTCTTGATAGAGTATACAACATATTCTTTGGCCTCAACTAGCTATTAATTTAAATTTTTGATTCATATGGTTCATTATCATGGTATTAGAACAATCGTGACACAAAGATCACATGTTCGAATCTCTCTGCGGCCTCCCAAGTGAAATTAATTTGTGACAGGCATGAATGGGCTTCTGCTGTTCGTGTACGTTCACATTTCAAGTTCACAGAGCATTTCTACTCTTATGATGGAGAGTGATAGAGCATACAACATATTCCTGGGTTTCCACCACCAATTTAAGTTTTTGGTTAAGATGATCCATTATCAACTCTTTTTTTTTCATCTCTTTATTGAATAATGGATCATAGATAATTTTTCAATGAATGAACCGTCTAAATATCATTTTAATAGTCGCATAATTAATCAATTCGCTTCAATCTAATAAAAAATTACTCTAAATTACTTTATTTGTTCACAATTCATCAAGCATGAAATTCGATCATATTCATCTAGTTATACGTCAATTTAGCTAAGCTCATTTAGCTCAACATTATAAACGGCGGATTAATAAAATTGAGCGTATGAGCGATGATTACTGAAAATTATATATATGCATATGCACCGTACAAAGATCATCCTTAGTTTTCAACCTCAATATAATAATGTRACTCAGCTCAGTTATTTTTTCTTAGAGAGCCACAAAGGCGAGGATAAAAATCGATCCTGTGATCTCCTGAAATCGAAAATTAAAAGTAGCTTTAATTACTTGAGTTATATATCACTCTCACTCAGTTCAGCCATTATCATAATTCTATAATCATTATTTGGGAAATAAACAGGAAACATGGAGTATTGTAAGGCACAACATGAGAAATTACTTGGTCATTAATTCATTATCATGCATGTATTGTACGCAACTACCAATGAAGGTTGGTTCAAGTGGTAAGCTGCTTGATACCGTTTAAGGGAGGTCTCGACTTCGAGCCTCGCCGTACGCAGAAATCTTCATTTGGAGACTCACCCACCATAGCCAGGTGCGCGACTCGGGTCGGATCCGAATGTAGTCGGGTTGTTAGCAACCTCCAGTGAACTGGGTGGGCATGCTAAAAAAAATGTATTGTACGCAACTAGCATATGAATATTTGACTTGCGAATACACACACATGTTATTGATACGTACGACTTCTTATAACGTACCATTCTACATTTCCGCATCACATAATGTTGCTTTACATGTGGTTGACTTATAATATCATCAATATGCATGTTATTCATAAGCTATAAGTTGTTCTCCACTATATCATTTGGTTTGTTAATTGAGATTTTTTTTTTAATTCTCAAAAGATTCAAATTAATGGGATAATTTATCGTTCTCAAATTCGAGGTCAAGAAACTCACATGAATATGATTTTGATAGTGTAAATCCACTTCTGGAAACTATGAGATCGAGTACGTAAGTGACCTAGTAAGATACCATTGGAAAAAACAATTCACTTTCTCAAAACTAAAATCGAATAGATACGCAAGAACACAATATCAGTTACAAGTAATTCATTTAGTCACGTCAAGATTAGAAGCAAAATTCCTAATATACATGTAAATTTAAGTAAGATTACCAATATAGCTAGCTTTCACAAAATACACAAACTAGGGTTTATATTTTTCAAAATTTCACATTTTTAATAAGGACGTTTTGAGTAATAACTTTACACAAACAAAAAAGTTATCTTAATTAGGTAGTTAAAAAATTATGCGATATTTTGACAATTTCATAAAACTTAATTATCTCTATTATATAAGGGAAGGGGAGAGGAAGATGRTGTCCCCCTTCTTAAAAGTCTTTTATACCCTTAATGAATTTTGAAAAAAATATGAATTAATGTGTCGAAATTATCCTTATACTTATTATGTGATTAAAAATGAAAATTGTATTTAATTATTATTTGACTTAATTAGTGAAAAACTTTAAATAATGAATTGAAGCATTAATGGTTTTATGAATTTCAAGTCATATTTAAAAAAAAAACAGTTACTATTCAATAAAATTGTATTGCTAATTAACTATAAACATTTTATTTTGGTACATACTTTATATTTATTTTTAATGATAAAATAAAATTTTCATACTTGATAGATTGTACGTGTTAGATAATTTAATTTTCTGATGAGCTAGTCCTTATTCAATAATCCAAATTACACTTGGCATACAAGTTATTAGATTAGTTGTAAATCATGTGGTGTTGCCGGCAACTCCGGTGATCCACGATGAGAAACGTATTTTAGTGCATCGCATAAAAATGACAATATATAATGTAGTATATATAATGTATAGTTTTATAACCAATTTGAAACGACCTTAATTAAAAATGATGGTTCGTATAAAATAGTGTAAAAGCCGTACACACCGGATCATGGGGCAGTACAAGTGGTACGGCTAACCGCGTATGCACGCGATGCGACGGTGCATTCCAATACGTCTTGAGAATCTCTATTGTCTCTCTGTCTTTCACTTTGCTTCAAGCCATATGAGAATATATATTATTGATTCAATCATTATAAAGTTTGCTTGTTTCATATGTGGGAAATTAAATTAATGGAGTGTTTATGTACTATATTGTACATGTTACGGAATAACGATTAATCTTGAGAATGGTCGATGGTATTTTTGGCCGGACATTGCTTGGAAGGGGGTGCCTATGATTCGTTTATATTTACTAAACTGAATTGAACGGAATTGAAATAGARGTATGAACTTGTTTCTCTCATTTTCCTCATCATTCCTTTGTAATTTGTCATTCTTACCCCTACTTCCCTCCTAATTCACTTGTGAATTGTCATTCTTACACATAATCCCCTCCTAATTAACTTGTGAATTGACATTCTCATTGCCACCTACTATCTCCCTCACTGATCTATTTCGTTCTTCAATCACTCCTCCCTCCGATTAAGATTAATCAATTTCGATTTTGATGGACAGTAGGGTGATTAGGGGAAGATAAGTGTGGTCGGTCGTTATATATAAGTAGAAARGTGGATCTAAATTAAATCCGTTAAAAGTTAATGAAATTACTGATCTGGAGTGCAAATTTCAATGTGTTGAAATGGAAATGTTTAGACGTTTTGCAATTTTTTTTAGAAAAAGAAAGAAAAACTTAAAGGGATTCTTACAAAAGTGTCAAATTTAAAGGGTATCTAACAACAGAAGTTCTTGTGTGCATCAAATTTATTGTGCACCAAGCATATAGTGACCCTTTTACTTTATATAGTAACTCATTCATTATTTACTTTACATCAATATARTGACCCGRTGCACAAACTTTACAATATTTAAAAACCTACAAACTAGTGAATATCCACTTACAATTTTTTTATTTATGTAAATTGGATTCAACTTAGTGTATATTTGGTACAGTAGATATATAATCTGAGATTATTCTCTATCATTTTTATACATCTCTACTACGGAGTAACATTAGATAATTATATTTGTGCATGTTATCTAATAAACAAACAATCCTTTATTTGTCATAGATCCACATATGATGTACACCAATCAATTTCAAAAAAAGATCATATGTTACATAGAAAAACATTTGTAAAATTATTCACAGAAGAATGATATAGTTCTATATACTCCTATATAGGCCATCACCATAATTTGGAGTCAAAATAACAGATTTCGAAGCTAATTAATCTAGATTTTTGCCCATTATATGTACGGAGTACTTGGTATCTTTTAATTTATATTTGAAAAATTCTTGGGTGCATCCAATGCTTAATAATATTAAGGAAAAAGTTAAATGTAGTCTTAAGGCTGATTAAGAGAAACTAAAAGAGGAAACATTATACAATAATTGATCATTTATTCCATCAGTTTAGCAGTGTAATTATTTGTCTGACTTATATACTTATTTTTATTTTAAGTAACATATTTATATCTTATATATACACATCTAAGTTGCTAGCATAATAACCCTAATATTATTGTGCACTAGGTTTATTATATATGATCTTTATTAATTGTAGCAATTTAATCTATACTATAACATTTATTATGTAATTTAACAAATTTTGACATACAATACTTATTTTATATTGTCATTTTCAAATGATATATAAGGTCTGTTCTGTTCAACTTATTAATTTTTACTTATACATTTTCGAAAAAATAATTCAGATAGTTAGATTAGAAAAAATAAGTTAAGATGAGTTCAAATAAGATAAATAGGTAAAGTTCAGAAAAAAATAAGTTGAAAAAACACTAGTTATTTTTCTTCTCCAAAAACTTCAAAAAAAAATTAATAGTTCTATTCAGAAAAAATAAATTTAGATTGAGAAATAAAAAAAAAATGAGATAAGTAAAAATAATAAGGTGAATAAAACATACCCATAATGACATTTAAGTATTAAATAACTTAATGTCACAGGTAAGATCCATGCGGTCGGACTCGGACTCAACGGTCTCCAAGGTGCTGTCGGCCTATGCCCTTTGATTGGGCCGGCCGGGTCGAATTCCGAACCTAAATTGTTGCCCAAAGCCTGAAAAAATAGAGGGCTTTTCGGGCCTTTTCGAGCCGGGCCAAAAATTCAAATACAATGCCTAAAAAGTTTCGACCAAGGCGACAAAACTTGGAAAAATCGACCCGGAATCCGACCCGATGTCGACCTAAAATTTTTGTCCAAACCTGTAAAAAATCGGACCAGCTAGACTGAACACCTCTCCTGATGTATTCAAAACTTTGTCTTTAGGTTTCGATTAACAAAAACTTCAAGAAAAAAGTATAAACTATAAGGAGTAACGAACATGATATCCCTTAACAAATTAAGTCGTGGAAAAGCCGATTTGTCGGTTCACGCCTATTTGTGATGATATATTTCATGTGAACAAGTAGACCACAGTATGATTATGGCCTTATGGATTTTTTCTATTTAGTTTACAATACTTGCTAATACTCAAAATTCATTTTCTCCCACAAAAACTACGAGGAATTGTAGAAAATGATATTATGTTTCCTTAAATGTCAATAAATGATTCTTTTATCGTATTGTTAAATTGAAGAAAAAAATTGTTTTTTAACCTTATTGACATACTTATAATTATAACTTTAAAAATTTATTTGTTATAATCAATCAATCAGAGTCTTATTCTCATAAGTGGAGTCAGCTAAATGAATCAAATGTGATTATTTCGGTAAGTTAAAACATTATAATTTGTAACAAATAAAAAAAAGGCTGGTGTAAATTAAATTAAATCAATTAACTCGAAATAAACGCAATGAAAGATCTTGTTTCTGCGTGAAATTGATTTCAATATAATCGTGGTCATCGATGCAATGGAATTCCGCTCTAGTATCTCCTCCTTTCAGGATAACATGTACAATACGTGCTACTTTTTGGAAGAGTTTTCATGTATTTGCGTTCTTATTTTTTATTTTTAGGTCAAATCATTCAACTTGCAAAGTCATTATTATAGTTTACAAGTTTGCTTCATGATATTGCTCGCACTCAATCTACTCGTCTACTCTCTACTCATACTTTTCCTAACAACAGCACTTGTGTAATTATACCGTTTATTCGTATTAAAGATAAACAAACACCTCTCCTCGAAAAATATAAATCAACCATGCACTTGATAATAATAATCAATAACATAAATGAGAAAAAGTTTCTTGAATTAATACCAATTCAAGGTATAAATATATAGGAATAATCACAATTTACCGGATTGAATTATTCACAATACCGTAACACAATAAAGGATCACAACAACTTCAACACTCTAGTTCGTTGTTGCTAGGTTTAAAAAAATTGCAACAAGATTAATATTAAAAATCGTAAATACCTCAAAGAATGAGCCCCTAAAAGAATCGGTTACACTTTGGTAATTTGATTAGAGTGAGAAGAGGATTTTTGGAAGAAAGCACCTGCCTGTCCTCATAGGAATGTAAAGGGCAATTGATGAGCTCCTCTCCGGTTCATTTCAGGCACACAAATGTGACTTGCCAAGATTTGCTTTTCCCCTGAGCATTATGGTTACATTGATCCAAGGGTAAAATCCGATTGTCTAGGTGATCCGAACCTCGTCCTGTGGACATTGAGGAGTAAAACCTGGGTTCTGGCCTATTGCCCGGCGCGTGCCCCAGTGCTCTGGAAGACAGTCTGACCCTCCTTTCTCAGAGTTTAGGGCAGCTTGAAGTAGGGGATTTCGCCTAGGGAGCGATTTCGAGCAAGTTCCATGCTTGTCATCTCGTGTACCCAAAACTTGCTTCCTATTTGTGGGGCATGTAAATGTGGCCATATCGCCTTCGTAGCTCATCTCCACGGTTTTATGCTGCAAATAAATTATAATTCGGCTGCAGGAATTCCAGTCACAAGGTTCAACAACCACGGATTATGTAACCAGACGCAACATAATTTGTTAGCTCTGCTAATACTTAAATTCAATAACTCCTAAATCGATAAAATTAAGTTTACTTTTCATCTACGTCTTCATTGGTAGGAATTCATATAACAATAAAACTTCGGCTAATTATTGAATTTGTGCTTTTATCATTTACAAATTATCAACTCTATTATATCATCAAAGATAAAGGATTTCAAATCATTCACATATAGTTTGTACTTGTTTCTCTTTCCCAGTGAGATGCTGTTATAGGGTGTGATGTATAACATTCGTTTGCAACAAAATTAAGATTAAAATTAGCTTTGTGGACAACAGCATAAAAAATAAAAAAATAACCCGCAGAAATTTATATGATTTTAAAAATTTTAAATTAAAGAAAGGAAACATACCCGAGCGACGTCGTAGTTGTCGTCACCGACATTGTAGGGGAAACTAACCGTCATTGTGAAGTGCGCATAAACCATAAATGGTGAAATCTGCTGGTGGCTTCCAGTTGTGGCGTAACACATCTGTACCTCTTGATTACAGTACGATCACTAACGCACTGCACCATACCATATTTTAATTTGCATCTTTATAATTATGTAGGAAAATGTTCGTACACCATAGATTTAATTCCATAAGTAGGTCGGGTATGATGAACCAAAATATAACGCTATAAAAATGAAATAATAAATACCTGCTGCACCAAATAAGATGCACGATAAACACTACCAGTGTTTCCAAATGCTAACCACTACCTGCAGAAACTCCAAGAAACGACGAATCTCGTCAACAATGAGTTTCCCAATTTCACCATTTTCTCTCTCTTTTGTTTCTTCTTCACACTCTTTTAAGATGTTTTGTTATGCTTGGAATAAATAAGCAGTTGTTGCCCCCATTATATACTATTTCTTCCTGCAATAAAAAATGTATTGTTTTATTTTTATTTTTTATTTTTATTTTCATTTGGCATTTATTATTTTCACGAATTTTGTTAGATTAGATACTAATAGGGGCTTATGCTTGCTTGATTGAGAAGTTAATGCGTACAAAAGGAGCAGCCATGTGATTATATGCTTGTTACGTTTTAATAACATGGTGTTTTGTCTTTTATTTTCCTGGCATAATTATTCATGTTTAATATATTTAGGAAGTTAGTACGTACTAATTAATGGATAAGCCATGCATGTAAGATTTTTTATTTTTATTTTTATCCTCTTTCATTCTTATTTCTTAATTGTTATAGCAGTACATCAGTTGTCAAGTTCGTAGTAATTGATAATATTGAAAAGTAATATTAGGATTTAGGAATGCATAAATGTGGTTTAGACAATGATATAATATATTTTCTTTATCTACATTCTGATGTAGCCCAAATATGGATGGGCCAGATTTCTTCAAATTGGGCYCAATCCATAACAGAGGCCCAAAGCCATTGTGATCATGTAAATCCATAAATAAAAATACGCATAACTGTATACTCATATAGTAGGAATACACATATAAATACGTATTGTATACAAAGGCTTTTCTCAAAGCCCAAGGCCCATTTAGGCTCAAATTATCAAGATTGTTACACTTGTCACGATCCTAGCAAGCTACAGAGGTCTATAAATACCCTCATTTTTCCCAAAAAAAACATATTCAATTACATCATACGGAGTATCAATCACCAACCTGAAACTTACTCTAAATAATCTCTACTTTGTCTTTGCTTTTGTCATACTTTTACTCTCCTCTCCTCTCCTCAATCACACTCTAACTTGAGCGTCGGAGGGGCGATAATCCTTAGGGATTCCTCGCCTTCAGGTGCCAAGGGAGCTTGTCTCGAGAATTGAAGTCTGGAAGTTGGAAGACACTTGGACCTTGATTTGAGACCCATTTACCTTAGCTTGGACATTTCACTCATAGCATCAAGAGGAAGTCATCCCCGAACCTACGCAAGTAAGTGTTTTGCTCTCCCAACGGGTTGAAACACATTCTACTTACTATCTTAAAGTTTTACCCTTATACTCAACCGCTATCTACATTGAAAATTTGAAGGTTTTTTTTTAAACCATTCTACCAACATTAATTTGCGTAAAACCATCTTATCTTTGATTGTGATTTCTATCTTCACTAGTAGAAAAACATCAAAAGCCGGGTTGTTAACCCCAGCTTTTGAGCCCTGCAACTTTGACAAAAGTTGGGTTAAAATAACCCCAGCTTTGTGAAGTCAAAGCTGGGGTTTAGCTAAAATCCCCAGTTTGACTGCTATAGATAAAAAAAAAAAAATTAGCCCATGTTTTGTCTCTGATTGTACAATGAGAGACAAAAATGGCTATTTTTTTTTGTATTTTCATCCTAAATGATAGCGAAAGTTTACATATACATATAATATCAATTTCCATTAAAATTGGTAAGATTACAATAATTGAGTATTGTTACAAAATTCACAAGTTAAATAAAATTCAACAACAATAAGAAGGTTTGCACGACCCTGCTGAGCTCTTGTATGGACTCGAATACCGAGCAGACTATCAGGTCTACTACTGTGCTGCGAAGCTGCTATTGCTGCACCTGCAAAAGGCGGTTGCGCGCTGCTGCGCATGCGCGGGCTGCCTCACTGTTAAACAAGAAAAGTTGTTAATCACTAACCATCTTATACTCATCCATACCTAAATCTCTAGGCATAAAACTAATCTACTAATCAAACACATAAAAATAAACAAAGCCTGCAATACAAGTTATATCCAACCAATGCTCCAACTAAGCAGACAAAAAAGAAATTACATAGAGAGTAAAATGACAATACAGAGTAACAAGTTAACTTAACGGCGTTAAGGCTCCAAATGTTAATGAGCAATCCTTCTAAGTGACACGAACAAATCCGAATAACTTCGTTCGAAAATGCAAGTTATACCAAACAATAAGAATGCCGAGTAACCAACATTATTGATAATCAATATGACAATAATGATGGAAAAATAAAAAAATCACACATCATAATATCACTTAGAAGAAACAATAAGGGTGGATTTAACACCACATGAACACCTTCAGATCTACTGACCAGTTTCACAAGACATGAAATCAACGAACGACAAGTGCAGAAATTACAAAGCTGTAAGACTGTCCAAGTAACTATACTTGTAATACTTTAATGAATTAAAAATCTCCAGAGAGCTATACTTTACAATATGATCACTCATTCACATCTAGTCGTTACTGATACATTTCATGAAAAAAAGTTTCTGTTACTATCAAATTGAATAAGGAATGCCAAAACATTAATATCAAGGTTCAATCTGGTCCAAAAACACAACTCATCAACAAACAAACTGCGAACTCAACGGTACAATTAAAACATTTACATCTTAAAATCTGGGTGTTAATATACACTATTCAAAATAAAATCAACAATTCGTATGTTATTAATTGATCTTTACTGTAATAACAAAAACGAAACATTCAATTACTAAAATAGAGATTAAAAGTACTCAATAACTGCACCTAACACATATGCAACACATTTAAGGAAAGCAACCATCTCAATAAACACCAACAAGAACTACAAATTGCACAATCATAAACAATGCACATACAAAACATACACAATCTACATGCCAAAGCAATCGCCTAAACATTTCTGACCTTTTCGACGATCTCTAGAGGAAACCCTTCAATGCATTCGAACGGACCCATCCATTCCTCCATTGAAACTCCCCTACATCCGCCACAGAAGCCTTTCCACAATCACCAATGTTCGCCGATTCTTTCCCTTCTCCTCATTTTCCTCGTTTCCAAACCCACATTCTACAATGTACTGGTGGTTAGATGACGTTCGAGCAGATCTACACAAAATCCGAACAAAATTACAAATAAAAGCAATTCTACACAAAAATGTGGGGAAAGAGGAGAGAAGAAGAAGAATACCTTATAAAACAAAACCTAACATTGGAAAGAGCACAACCACACGCAGCAACCTCGCGCAAAGATGACGGTGTCAATTAGGGCGACAACGCAACAATAGCAGCAACTCAGCAGAGATCGGAGAGAGAGAACGCTCGTTGCCTAGGTGAGTGAAATAAAGAAGAGGAGGGAGAAGTGAAAGAGAGAAAGCGGTGAAAAGAGGGAATGATGAGGCGTAAGAGTAGAGTCGTGGTGAAATAGGGTTTCTCATAAAAATCCCAGATTTTGATTTTTCTAATTTTTGCCCTTCTAAGAAGTTAAATGCTGGGTTATTTTAAAAACCCCAGGTTTGACTCTCAAATGTTGGGTTTTACAAAACCCTAGCTTTGAGAGCTACATCTTTTGTCTATTTTCTCTAATGCTTATTGCTGATTTCGGAAAAATTTGTGTTTATCTAGTAATTTTCTGAGAGTAGAAGGTTTATTTAGTGTCCGACATTAGAGGACATCTTTTTGGTAATGCTCGTCAGCTATCAAGGCTCAAAGTCATTCTTGCATAGATTTGTGAAAAGGGGTTTGGAGCAGTAACTTCACCCCACCATCCTTGCTATGTTAGGGTTCAATCTATAATCCTATATTAAATTGTCTTAGACTGTATAAATAACTATGATTCATGAATAATACAACAACACAATTTATCCCAAAATAATTATAACACCTTCCGCAATCGTAACGGGTAACACGAACGTTACAATTGGAGAGAGATGAAAAAACATAAACAATATACTTTTCGAAGTCGACATAAATCTCTTTGTTATGTAACGTCATTCTTTTGAACCCATCAGTCACAACTAAAGAGGAACACCACGATAATTATCTTAGACCAGACTTGTATAAATAGCTATGAATTCATGAATAATGCAACAACAACAACAAAATTTATCCATCCCCAAACACAATTCAATCGATCACTTAGAAGAGACTAAGTGTGCTCTACTCCACTAAAGAGTATTCAATTCAATTGACTATACAAATGAATAATAACCTAATAAGTAATCCAAAGTCTAAAATAGTGAATAAACATACTTGTATCATGTTCGAAAATCTGTCATAAGAAAGGAAAATACAACCTTGCTAAATATGTCATTCTTCTTTAATATCAAATGGTGAATATATGGACTAGTTCCCTGTTTTTTAATATATTTTGAGGGGATATAAATTTGTTTCTTAGACTGAAAGCAATATTCAAAATTGTTATGTTTTGTACATTACAAAGCATCTTCATTGCATAAAAAAACATCTTCAAAGGTAAAAAAAAAAGCAAATACGAGAAATGATTTTTGCATTCCTCTGTTCCTCTCCATCTCACATGAACAATGACCAATATTATCGTTCATGTGAGAGAAAGAAGTGCGAAAATCACCACTGAAGATGTATCATTTACCAAAATACCATGAAGAGCAATGAAAATTATATTTACCTTCTTAGTAAAAACTACAAAAAAAAAAAAATAATGTTGTCCCTCCCGGCCCCCTACTAAAAGAGTATTTTTATTGGTCTTAATTAGGCCTTAATCATCAAGTGAAGTTTTTGGTTATAACTTACAATAGTCCACTAAAAGCACTCACAATGGTGAGATGATTTTTCCTCAAATGCCAAAACTTGAGCAAAATATCATGAAATTGGGTCTACAATGGTGATTGGATTATTCCTCACAAAAGAGGAAAACCAAAAACGAGCAAGATGCGAGGAAGCTGAAGAATGTACAGTGCAATAATGGGCCCCACAAATCAGCCCAGTAATTGTGCGACATGTCAGCCTAGTGGCAGCCCATTAGCCAATCACCTTTTTTCTGTTGAATTCCAATAACTAATATCTTTAACTCCATTTTTCGACTTTTATAAAAAAAATTTAAAAAAATTCACCACCTGTCTTATTTTTTCTTYTATAAATAGACACCTATTTTGCTATATTTTGACACAATTTGAAAAATCACAAAAATTCCTTTATAATAATTAATTGTACAATATTTAAAAGTTGATTAATGACAATTAAAAAAAGGTTGTATGTATATACATTGTCATACAATGAAATACAAACAAGGGAAAATCGATTCCTAACATGGTATCAGAGCTATCAAATTCTATAAACCCTAACTACCCCTAATTTTTTTTCCTCGATCAATTCACTACTACTACTACTGTGCTTTCCACGCCTAAATTCTTCTTATTCTATTGACCTTATTATTCTATTCACTATTGTTCTTCTTTATTCTTATTATTCTATTGTTCAATCTACTGTTCATTATTCTAATACTTCTACATACTATTATCATCATCTTTCYGTTTCGTTTCATACTCCTATTAAGCTGCCATGGGAGACAAGGGAAAGCTTGATCCTTCATCCCCTTTCTACCTTGGTGCCGGCGACCAACCCGATAACCTTATCACTCACGTGATTTTGAAGGTCGATAATTATCTGGCTTGGTCCCGAGCTATTACGCTATACTTGAAATCTGGTCGGAAATTTGGCTTTGTCRACGACATGATCTCCAAACCTTCTGAGAAGCGAAGAAACTATTGGACTGGGAGACCGTTAATTCCATGTTAATCTCCTGGTTGTTACGTTCCATTGGCGCCAAACTTGTTGTCTCGTTTTCTTTCTTTGATGAAGAGAAAAAGTTGTGGGTTTACTTGGAGAAGAGGTATTGCGTAGCTTGCAGTCCTCGTCTACAACAACTTTGGGCATTGATTACTAAYTGTTGTCAATTGAAGAACATGTCCGTTGAGGATTATAATACTAAGTTCATGAGTTACTATGATGATCTTACTCGACTTCAGCTGCCACATGATTGTGAGTGTGGTGGGTGTACTTTCCATGTTGCCGATAAATATCARAATGACAAGGACGAAGAGATATTGCATCAATTTCTAACCGGCATCGATGATGACTTGTATGCACTTGTTAAGACTAATGTTCTTTCGCAATAGCCGCCCACGACACTGGATYGTGCTTACRAGGCGTTCCTTTAGGAGGAACGTTCTCATGGTGTTACTCAGGCCAAGGTTCGGGAGCGCGATGATATACATGTCTTTGTTRTCGTTACTAATCGTACTAAGGGGCCCTTGGTTCGTCACGATAAGTCACGGTTGTTCTGTACTCGCTGTCAACGCCAAGGTCATGACACCAACGATTGCTTTATTTTGCACGGCTATCCGGCCTGGTGGCTCGAAAAATATGGCCTAAAGGGCTCCGCCAATTCTCGGTCTGTTGCGGACTTGCGGGTACCAAGCAGCCTGCTGCTRCTGCCCCTATCACGCCTGCCCACGCGTCCTTGTATGCTCCTGTTTCTGCTCGCAGCAAGCCACCCACCTCTGCCATGGTGCATGCACATGCTGTTGGTAGTGCTGCTATGTCTGCCGGTTTACCTCCTTCATCCACCGATGATGGGGGTGCTCTAGCTTCTCTTTCGGAGCTACAACCTGAGCATGTTAAAATTCTTTTGAATATGACTAATAATTGTACACATGACAAAATGATTGGTGAGTATTTCTCCTTATCTTGGATTCTGGATTCGGGRGCGTCTCATCATGTTACGGGCGATGAATCGTCGTTGATGGATATTACCCCCATTTTGCCTTGTTCGGTTGGCCTTCCCGATGGAGCTGCAGTTGTTGCTACTAAAAAGGGGTGTGTGTTTTTGGCGGATGGATTAATTCTTTAGCATGTTTTATTTGTTCCTCAATTAAATTATAATTTAATCTTAGTGTCTAAAATGATTGATGACTCTAATTTTTATGTCCGATTCACTAATTATTTATGTGCTATAAAGGACCAACGCTTAGGGAGCCTGATTGGAGGCGGTGAACGTATTGATGGACTCTATTATTTTCGGTGAATTCCTAAAGTATGTGCAATTCAAAGCCCAGAGATTTCTACTTTTGAGTTGTGGCAGSGACGTTTGGGTCATCCGTCGGATAGAGTTGTCAAGGTGCTTCCTGCTGTTAGTGGTAGTTCTTGTCCTAAGTCTTTAAATAAATAAAGCTTGTGATGTTTGTCCGCAAGCTAAACAGTYTAGGGATCCTTTTCCGTCTAGTGATAATAAAGCGAGTCGTATTTTTGAGATGWTTCATTGTGATTTATGGGGGCCGTATGACACGCCTTCGACTTGTGATGCGCACTATTTTTTAACTATTGTTGATGATTTCTCTCGTGGTGTATGGGTTTATTTGTTAAATAGTAAAACTAAAGTTCATTTTTCTTATTGTTCCTTCTTTGCTATGATTAAGACCCAAATTGAAGTCACTGTGAAATGTGTGCGTAGTGATAATGGTACAGAATCTAAGCATATGATTCTTTATTTTGATGAACATGGCATTCTCTTTCAAATTTCTTGTGTTGGTACTCCACAACAGAATGAGCGAGTTGAGCGTAAACATCAACATATTTTGAATGTAKCTCGTGCCTATTGGGTTTTGGGGGTGAATGCGTTCTTGGGGCGGTTTATCTAATTAATCGTACACCCTCCCGTTTATTAGGCAACAAGACACCTTATGATATTTTATTTGGCACCTCACCTAATTTTGATGAAATGAGAGTATTTGGTTGTCTTTGTTTTGCTCATAATTTAAAATCCAAGGGGGATAAGTTTACACCTAAGAGTCGGAAGTGTGTATTTGTTGGGTACCCTCATGGCAAAAAGGGTTGGAAGGTTTATGATTTGGAGTCGAGTGATATTTTTGTGTCAAGGGACGTCATATTTCATGAAAATGAGTTTCCTTTTGCTTCTATGTTTGAATTGATGGATGAGGATCCGATTGCTAATGATGTTGGGATGGACTTGGATTTCTTGGATTACATGGAACATGTGCTTGCCGTAGGGGAAATCGCTATTGAGCAGGGTAGTCCGGACAGCCCGGACTGCAGCCCCCCTGCGGTCTGTACTGCAGGCCATGACTCACCTTCGACAACTACTACTGTGTCTGCAGCCGCCCCACTCCGGCAGCCCCTATGAACTGTGAACTGGTGGCTCTTGCTCGTGGTGATCGCCAACGACATCCTCTGGGTTGGCATCGTGATTATGTCGCACATACTATTCATCTTCAGAGTCCATTTACTACCTCGCCGCCTCCTTCRAGCTCCTCAGGTACTCCTTATCCCTTGGCACATTTTGTGAATTGTGATAACTTTTCTATGCGACATCGTGTATTTATTGCAGCTTTAGACACGGGCGTTGAACCACGTACATTCAAATAGGCCATGAAWCATGAAGGAAGGCGTGAAGCTATGCAAAAAGAGATTTTTGCATTGGAAGACAATGAAACCTGAGTGCTGACTGAATTACCCCCTGGGAAGAAACCGATTGGGTGCAAGTGGGTTTATAAAATCAAGCATAATTTTGATGGTTCTGTTGAGCGATTGAAAGATTGTCTTGTGATTTTCGGGCACTGTCAAGTTGAAGATATTGATTACAACGAGACTTTTGCTCTTGTGGCTAAGATGGTAACTGTGCGTGCCTTTCTAGCCGTTGTTGCCGCAAAGAATTGGGAACTACACTAGATGAACGTTCACAATGCGTTTCTCTATGGCGATTTAGATGAGGAGGTGTACATTTGGCCTTCTCCCGGCTTTCATGGTTCCACGCTGGATCTTGTCTATCGTTTGCAGAAATCCTTATATGGTTTGCGCCAAGCCCGTCGTTGTTGGTTTGCTAAACCTTCTAGTGCTCTAAAGAGGTACGGATTCTCTCAATCCTACTCGGACTATTCTCTTTTTACTATGTCAAGTAATGGTATTCAGCTTAGCATTCTCGTTTATGTGGATGATATGATCATTTCTGGGAATGACTCGTCTGCAATTTCCGATTTCAAAGCATATTTGAGTTCTTGCTTTCATATGAAAGATCTTGGTTTGTTGAAGTATTTCTTGGGTATTGAGGTTGCCCGAAGCAACGAGGGTATTTTTKTGTGTCAACGGAAGTACACTCTTGATATTATTGCAAAGACGGGATTATTAGGGGCACGTCCGACGAGTTTTCCGATTGAGCAAAATCACACTCTTGCTACTGCTGATGGTCCTTTGTTGACAGATCCGGAGACGTATCGCCAACTTGTAGATCATTTGATTTATCTATCTTTCACTCGACCTGATTTGGCATATATAGTGCATATTTTAGCTCAATTTATGCAAACACCCCGCCAACAACATTGGGATGCAGCTCTGCGCTCTGTGCGTTATTTGAAAGGGTGTCCGGGACAGGGCATTTTGTTGAGTACCAATTGCGATCTACATTTGACAGGCTGTTGCGATTCCGATTGGGCTAGTTGTCCACTAACCAAGCGTTCTTTGACAGGTTGGCTAGTGTTTCTCGGTTGTTCATCGATTTCGTGGAAGACCAAGAAGCAACATACAGTTTCTCGATCTTCTGCGGAAGCGGAGTATCGTTCTATGGCCGCAATAACGACGGAACTGAAGTGGCTTAAGGCATTGTTTCAGAGCTTAGGTGTGGCACATCCTACGGCCATGAGTCTTTTTTTGCGATAGTCAGTCGACGTTGTATATTGCTCAAAATTCGGTGTTCCATGAGTGCATTAAACACATCGAGGTTGATTGTCATTATATTCGAKATGCTATTCAAGAGGGTGTCATTCGTACTTCTCACGTCAAAACGGATGAGCAACTTGCGAATTTGTTCACTAAAGCTTTGGGGAAGAAGCAATTTCTGTATCTATTTGACAAGTTGGGCATTATTTGTGATTTGCATGCTCCAACTTAAGGGAGGGTGTTAGGCCTGCTATTATGTATGTATGTATGTATGTATGTATGTATGTATGTATGTATGTATGTATGTATGTATGTATGTATGTATGTATGTATGTATGTATGTATTCATGTATGTATGTATATTATGTATGTATGTATGTATGTATGTATGTATGTATGTATGTATGTATGTATGTATGTATGTATGTATGTATGTATGTATGTATGTATGTATGTATGTATATATGTATGTATGTATGTATGTATGTATGTATGTATGTATGTATGTATGTATAATTAGTTTTGGACTATTGAATATTTAGGCCCTTAATTATTTTCACTAGATTGTATATATATACATTGCCATACAATGAAATACAAATAAGGGAAAATCGATTCCTAACATAGAGTATTAAACTAGCTACATGTTTGAGAGTACATATGCATATCATATCATCCATATTAGGGCGCTTAATCATCAAATAAAGGGAATGAACCTTGTCAATTAAGTAGTGCTTACAGTTAATAAACCTTTTTAATTTATAGATGTTAACTATTTTAGTTACCTAATAGTAGTCTTGACTCTTGAGAAGATGATATTTAAAACCGAAGATCAATTTTTTTCGTAAGGCTGGTCATTGTAGATCCATATTCTTTAGACACTAAAAAAAAAGACTCTCTTTTACTCTCTCTATTTTTATTTACTTTCATCACCACAAGTTTTAGAGATTTTTAGGATAGTATTGATGATAGTGGAGTGATATGCATGTTGTAGAATATTTAATTGAGAGCTGCAACTGGATGGATATTTGAATGGATAAAATTGAAAGCAAAAAGGGTAATAAAAGTGATGTGAGCTTTTTTTATTCAATTTAATAGTATGTTATTTAACGTTTGATGAAGTGTACATGCTTAAAATGGAAATGGTACAAGTAATTTTAAACATTCAATTTATTTAGGGATTTTTCATGGGGTACCCCTGAAAGTTTTCATATTTCATGTGGTATCCCGAACTTTTCTAAAAATCATGTGTACCCATTTAAAATTATATTTCATAAACTAGGCAAAGTGTAACGACGTTAGTCTTCCGTAATTCTTATTAAATCTGGAGATTGCCATCATTATTTTATTCAGCTTGGTGCCATCAATCTGGAAACTTCCAAGTTTTCTTCTTCTTTCTATCACCATCATCTTTCAGTTTCTCATTTCTCTCATCATAAGGGTATTAATTTCATCTCTTCTTCTACTGCACAAAAATGAGGGGTTTTTTGGAGGTTGAAGATAAATAAAAAAAAAAACATTCGACCACCTTGAGCAATTCTGGCCAATTCAACCGATTTCAACATTTCACGGTGCGTGTGGAATGGAGGTTTTATGTTTGTGATGGCAATTACACGTGTGTCATATCATATGTGGAATTGGGTATTAGGGCTATTAGGTGGTGTTTGGTACTGGTTACTCAATTCGGTTCTCTGTTCGTCGTCGTCGTGCTGCGGTTCTGCGTTCTCGTCGTTGCGCGACACTGGAAACTCAATTCTCTCACTCGAGATATCATCTTTCGTCCTATCGACATTGTAAACTTCAATCAACAATTAACCTCGACAAATCGACGCCAAGACCGCAGAAAACGAAAATTTCGACGTTACGACAATCGGAGAAGGTGAATGCTGGGTTTGATAAAAAACTAGCTACGTCCCGATATGATGCGCTGAAGATCGGAAAAGAAATTAGAATACAATCCCGATCTCTCTCTCTATATTATTGAATTGGAGAAAAGATTAGGTTCTTAAGAATGCGGTATGAAAAAAAAATAATTGGATTGTACGAGATGAGTTGAGAAGAGAAGAGTCGAAGGTTTAGTTTGGCTTGCACCACTAACAAGATAAAACTAATTAAATTGGGTTTCTCCTCAAAATATTTCAAAATTTGGGCCACCACATGAAATATTTGAACTTTTTTGGAAAAACATTAACGGAACACTAACTTCTGTTAGGAAATGCTTGTGATATGAATTAATTTTCGAATTTGGGATACCATATGAATTTTAGAAAAGTTCAAGGTACCACATGAAATATGAAAACTTTCAGSGGTACCCCATGAAAAATCCCATTTATTTAAGGTATATGGTGCGAGTAAACAAAAACAGAGGGAGTAATCAATAAATGATTACACTTTGTTCAATTGATCTAGTTGTCAAATTGATTCATCTTATCTTAACAAAAAATAAAGGCTCGATAATCTTTATATAAAATGAAAAAAAGGCTCAATTATATTTCACTACATACGACGTTTCTAAATTATTTTAGTACGGAGTAAGACTTCTTGACCTTTTCGCAATTAAATTCACACCAACACAGAACACACCATTCTTGATTCCTCATCACATAACCTTAGCATGCATGTGAAAAGTCAATCATAGATTTTTGTAAAGAGATGACGACTTTATTCTTCATGAATCATCATATACACATCTTCTAAAATATTGAATTAGTAATAAGTGTAAATGTGTCAAACCAAGGTCATAATAACTAAGCTTCAAATTTATAATGTATGGATTATTTGATTAATCTTTTATATTGTAGAATTTCAAATTTGTATATATATAGATAAATATGTTAAAAACATTAGTAAATTTGCATTTCGGTAAAACCAATCAWCGATATTTATTTCATTTGTTGGTGTCGGGATATTATAATATAAGTAATTGAAATATATAATACGGATTAGAAAGTATATGTATAYGTATACGTTATTCGATGCTTCTCGGATCCGTATTGTATCACAAGTATAATTAGAAAATGGTGGATACGTCCTTTTTGAAATTCTTTTGTGTTGGTGGTTGTGACGGAGAMATAGGGAGAACTAATTAACATGGGAGGTGAGCATACT
This sequence comes from Bassia scoparia, assembly GCA_008642245.1. Taxonomy (NCBI): domain Eukaryota; kingdom Viridiplantae; phylum Streptophyta; class Magnoliopsida; order Caryophyllales; family Amaranthaceae; genus Bassia; species Bassia scoparia. The sequence continues at coordinate 23,298 of SNQN01001712.1, read as the reverse complement.
TTACGGGTCATATCACATGGTGCACCATTATAACATACGGTTGACATCTACCAAAGTATTCACATGTACGTTAATCATATGCCCAACTACTTTTCTTCTACATCAACGCATACACACACAAATGTCACTCCTCTAATCAGTAAACCTTAATTGTGTATAGTGTAGCATATGAATTATTATGTGGTTGTTGTCATTGAATCTATTATTACTAGTCTTTTATGCACGCGTTGCGTGCGAGATTATTTCAAACTTTTTTATTGTTCCATGACACTGTACGCTTCACACTATATTATTATTATTATTATTATTATTAAATAGTAAAATAATATAATTTTAAAGTAGGGAATAAAATTACATTATTGTGATATATAGAATAAGCATTGTAATCATATAATGTATATGTACAAAAAAAAAACATATCCACTAAGCACATGATGAACCGTAAGACAAAATAAAATGATATACAAAGTTTTAAAAAATGCTTAATATTCAAAACATTTACGAAGTATATATAAGAAAAAATGCATATGAAGTACAAATACGGAGTATAAGACAAATTCTTTTCGAAATATACGATTAATTTCATCGCAAAATCTATTGTTGCCAAATTAATGATCATATCCCACCTTCGTATGTACGTGAATAATAATTATGGATTTTAGATATATTCAAATTTGAATTTTAATCTTTTGCATTGATTAATCACAAACTTTTAAACTTTTATTTTGTTGAGTTTGATCAAAGTGTTAGACCAAGTTTCTTTTTTATGCTATTAACTTGTTTTTTTCTACTAAAAAGTCAAATTGAACCGTCAACCATTTCATCTTTTTTTTTTCTATTTTGTAACATTTTTCTACTTTTTTAGACTTTTTTTTAGTCAAGTGATTTAATATTTTCTATTGTAAGTAAATTGACAAAACAACATTTTTTTCGTCCCATTCTAAATTTTAGCCGTTTTATTTTTACTCTGAATTTGATTTAGATGATTGATTTTGTAGAAGAATATGTTCTACAATTTTATCACCTTTTTTGAATTTAAATATTAATTTGTTATGCATTAGTGTATGTTATTGTTAAATTTTTTTCCTGAATTTGTTTTTCAATTTCCAATAAGTTTTCTGTATTCTTTTTACACCATTGTATGATTTTTTTTTTAATTGTTAATTTTATAAATCATCAAATAAAATGAAATCAGCTTGAAATTTTATTAAATGTACAACGTACTTGATGAATTTTGAGAAAAAGTTGAAAGAAGCAATGAAAAGTTTTTTCCCCCTGTTATTTAGACTTTCTTTGTAATTTTATGTATTGTAAAAAATTCTAAACGTTGTTGTGAATATTGTGCCATTTTTTTTTTTGTTACCCTTTTAGTTTAGAGAAACTTGCTTTTTATTTGAGTTAATTAGGCATTAATTTCTTCACAATTGATTTATGTCTTAATTTGGTAGTAATTTGAATTATACATTTAATGATTTATTAAGTTGATTTTTGGCATTTTTTTAATCATATGATGAATGAGTTATATTGAATCATATTCTTTTGCATGTAAATGAAGGGGCTTTTGGTAATTTCAAGGGGACACCATTGCTCCCCCTTGGCTTATCTTATAATATAAGGAAGGGGGAGCAATGGTGTCCCCCTAGGAAGTTACATTCCTACCCTTAATGATTATATTATAAAATTTATTTAAAAAAACAAACAAAAATCCAAAACAAGTCAAAGTCAACACAATATAAATCAATGCAAATTCAAGATACTAATTTAAACAAAAAAGCCATTAATTTTCAATCAACCAAAATTAATTGCATTAAGATGCCAAATTCAACACTAGCTACCAAAATATCAATGATAATCAAAGTCCAATGAATCTAGACACTAATTATATAATTTATAACGAATTTTGACACTAAGTATATAATATGACTACTATGATGTTAAGTAATACTTTTGGTGACTCCATTATACTCGGTTTACTCCATCCGTAACGAAATAAATTCAACATTGTCCTTTTTTGGTGTACAAAAAATGCAACAATTGTATTGTACAACTTTAATTTTCTATTTTGGTTCCAATTAACTTCTAATATAAAACTAATTGAAAAAAAGGGTCCCAATTGCTTACGAATTTTTTTTGTCTTTTTCTACCAATTTCTTTCCAACATTTTTTCAGGGGAGCGCCACAAATTCTTTTTCTAATCTACCATTAGCTTATTTGGCAAAATTAAGCAAAAAGGTACAATTGTTGAATTTATTAAGTAGTTACGAAGGTGTATAAGACACATTTCTCTTTCACACTAAAACATTCAACACAATTTTTTAAACTACGCTAAATATTAAGTAAAATTCAAAGAAAAAAACATGTAAAGTGTCATGACACCTAATATATGTAGACATGTCAAATTATCTCAAATTTAAAGTATTCGATGTTTAAGCACGCATAGCGTGCCAATAATACTAGTATAAATAGAGCTAGCATATAAGCACGCGATGCGTGCGTTAATTTAAAAATTTATATTAAACAAATATTCAATTAGAAAAAAATTCATATAATTGGGTACAGTTTTCAAATTAAACAATGACGGTGATTTATGATTTTTCAAATTTTTGATGTAATTTTTCTTTTCAATGAATCTCTCGACAAAGAGATTAAATGATTAATTACATTGACATACAAATAGTAATATTCAAATACCAGAATATTTAATAAATATTCAATTCAATTTGATTTCAAAATACTTCGTAATTTGCAATGATTAACTTATCATGTGAAAATTAGTCTACTATGTAATTAATGTATTTATATTTGAATTTTTCATACTAATTAATTAAACTTTTCAAAATAATTTGCAATGTTTAAGTTATTCAATGGAATAAATTAGTCAATGTAATTATATTTTAATTTTAATTTTTTTACACTAAGTAATTAGCTTCCTTTTTTTTATTCATGGAATAAAATTAGTTAAATATACCTTTTTAATGTTGCTTAGTATGGAATGTACAAAAATAAAGAGAATTATATTTTTTTTTAATTAAGGGCATTAAGTCTTTTACATCATTAAGGCTATTTACGTCTTTTAAATAGGGGGACACATTGCTCGCCCTTGGCTTATATAATAAGAATTAAAATGGTTTTTTTTCGGCCTTAATTTTATCGATTTTTAGTTTGATGAAGTATTAAGTACATCGCTTTGTATTAATTTATTGTGCATCTGATTCATATAATACCTTTTGTTTTACTTTAACTCAAACAATTTAATCGACTTCAATCGATTCAATTCAGTCGACTTATTTCAGTCCCAATTATTAATCCGTTCGGCGACTTCAACGTTAACTCACTTAAACATTCCTATTAACTATGAAGTAGTTCGTATTTTAAAAACCAATTTCCTTAAATATATTTTCAAAGCTTTATTTATTTAATTAATAATTATCAGAAAACTAAACTTGCACAAACAACTAGTGAATATATTGCTTAATGCTCCCTGATGTCAAGTTGGCTTTTCGCGGTGCAATAATGGGCACGTACTTTATACTATTATTATTATTATTATTATTATTATTATTATTATTATTATTATTATTATTATTTATTATTATATTATTATTATTATTATTATTTATTATTATTATTATTATTATTATTATTAATCCACGTATTGATCTTAGATGCCGTACACTACGGATCGTAGACTGTACCACGGCGTATGTATAATTCGTTCTTTTCACATTGACAAATTTCTTTGGCAGTAAATCATATCAAGGCTTAGGTCCTCTTGGTTATCATAATAGGCAGTGAACTAGTGGGCCGTAATGTGATCCAAAAACAAAAAGTAAAATGCTAAGAGGTAAGTGGGGCGAGAATAGGCCAATATAATATGAGGGCTTTGTCAATATTGTCTGATATAATGATTCATGAAATAGTAAAAATTCACCGAATACTTGTTTGAAAGTGAGAGATAACTTAGTTAGTCAAAGTTTTATTTTTTCTGGATTTAAGATATTCTAGATCGTTCTTATCATCGTCCTGTGGCTCTCTAAATAACAATAACAAAATGCATCGTCACTTGATCACTTAGCATGTATATCTTGTTATTGGCAGGTCAGGTGACTCAGGTCCATGTTTGGTGTGGTAGAAAATACAAGTCAATGAATGAGAGAAGTCACCTAAATGGAGTATACAGAAGATTGTTTGGAAACATCAACTCAAATGCGTGAAAGAGAAATTTCACCATCACAACATCACTCTAAGGTTTGGTTACATCCGTAAATTGAATTCAATAAAGAAARTGAAGATGACTTAGAGGAAGAAAAAAAGATAACAAAGATAAGGACCTAATAAAGAAAGTTTGTTTTGTGTATATGTAGTCACAAAGAATAACGATGTTGCGGAGGAACTATATATTGAAAAATGATATATGTTAAATATTTTGTCCCAATATGTAGGTTTTGAATAAAAAGTTCTTATAAATCCAACAACAAACTTGTTTTGCCTGATTTTCATTAGAGGTCAATACGACTTCAAAGACAACGCCGGTTTATAGGCAGTGCTAGGTAATCAATTGTAGCTTGCGATCGGGTAAAAGGAATCTGCGCTTGTATACAACTATCGGGTGATGAATACCTTCTAGCAGGCAATAGAAGTTAAAATATCTCAGCCAAAAGTCAAAAGTTCGATCCTAATAAGATCAAGGAATCTAAGTCATAGGAAAAAAGTACTTAAATAAACGTATGTAGTCTTTTTTTTTTTCCTTATTAGTAATGAGTGATAAGCCTAGGTCTGTGATTGATAGATTATAGTATTCTCAATAGTCAATATATATAAAAATCACGCGCAAGTAGCGTTACAAATGAACTACTACGTACTCTGTAGTATAATTTTATACAGTAATATGCCTAAGGACACTTGTGTATTCCTAGCTATGAAGATTGAAGAATTTGTAGGAGGGAAACTTAATGGTAGAGGCACAATTTTCTAATCCTTCAGGAGCATTGGAACAGTTGACAAGTTCCATCCCATTTTGATCAACACAATGCAAAACTTGCCAAATTTGACTGTTTCCTTGAGCATCACGGTTACAAAAAATGAAAGGCCGAAAACCGGTTGCCCGAGTAATCTCTTCTTCTATGCTCGTAAAAGGGTAAAGTTGATCATTTGGTCGGATATTAGCTCTAACGAGGCCTTGTAGGACATCGACCTTGTTCTTCAGGTTGAGCGCGGCTTGAAAGTATGACATCTCATCTAGGGCGGATTTTGAGCAAGTACCACGCTTGTTCCATTCATGTAGCCAAAACTTCCTTCCAATTTGTGGACAAGTGAAGGAGGGCCAATCTTTTTCTAGCATGCTTTCGATTGCTTTAAGCTGCAGTATAAAAATGGCTACATACTAAGTTATCTACTAGCTCTTTTTCCATACAAATCAAAATATTGTTAAAGAATTATTAACCTCATTTTAGTACCCAACAAATTGTTTTAAATTAATAAGTGTTTATGTATGCTTAAAATATTTGGATTTTTCTTATATGAAAAAAACGTTAATTTAGTTACTTATGTTGTGATTTTGTATTATTGTTTGTTTTTGGCATTATGCAAATGTGGAGGATGCTAGGGGTGGCAAACAAAACAAAACTACTAGGAACAAACAAATTGTGGCTGAATCCTGCTTATGAAGCAYATTCATCATTTGTCTGTCTTTTTTGGAAATAAAATAAAATSAAATCTATTTCTTATGGAACACCTTCATGCAATAAGYTGTAATTATTGGAACCACAAATTTTAACTCTAYTAGCCAGCCATTTGGTAGGCAATGATAAATTGATAATCCCCATACCTTAATGAAGATTTTTGCAACTAAAGATGTACTCGTGCTATGTTTTTTTTCAAAAGTTTAATTATAATCCGATAATAGCTACTAAATCAATAATAAAAACAAAAACATTGAAGAACTTGAGCTATAMCATGCACATTAACATATGATTTTGGGAAATTTTTTAAGGTACCATAAGATTAGACCAAATCATCAAATTACTTCGGCCCTAGTATTAGGGTTTCCACAGGTACCAGAAGGTTAAAACTTAATGTAATTTGGCTATTTGCCTAACCTTAGGGTAAGTTGAGCAAATTATCCTTTATTCTTGTATAATATGCTATCATTACATAGCAACGGAGGATGCATGTAATACTTAACTCCCAATAATAGATACGTGTTAGTAATTAGGGTTTAATAATCTTAGTAACAGAGAGAGAAACAAATGATTTACAAGTATATATGTTCTTTGCAATCACCTAAACTTAATAACTTAAATTAAACACTAATGAGCTATATATGTGTATACACACACATGGACATTCAAAATCGTCGAATCATGATACATACCGGAGCTACATCAAAAGTTGCACCGGGACATTTTTGAGGGCAGTACCATAGTCGTTGTAAGGCCAAAGCCCGTATATTGTAAAATTTGCCGCAGGCTTTCCTGTTGGCGGTTGCAAACATATTGTCCCTTGTGTTACAATATGATGGCAACCACTGCAATTCAAGAACGCATGTTATTACTCATAAATCATTTTTATGACTACATTACTGATGTGAAAAATTATGCGAAAATAGTAGTAGCTAGTAGTATATTGTAATATTAATTACCTGTTGATGAAGAGAATGCGCGAAAACCAGAAGAATCATCATCGCCAAGGACTGTGATTGAAAATTCAGGAGCAGCGCGAGCTTAATGATGAAAAATAAGCCCCTCGTTTTCTATATTCGCCATCTCTTCGTTGTGGCAATTAATTAGTTACAATTTAGAATGAAGAGATATGTAATGCTAATCGCTAAATTGCTAATACTGTTTAAATTGTCAATAAAGCTTATTGCACTATTTTATAGTGAGGTTGTCCTTGGACCACCTCCGCATAAATAACGGAAACAGATGGAACAAAACTTTTTTTGTTTGCTTGCATACTTAAGATTTTTGGATGTCGGAGTTTGAATATAACTAGTTATTAGCCCGGGTAATGCCTCGGATAATGTGTAAAGACCCTGTTTTCGTTAACTTATTTCAATAAGTTTCAGTAAAAATAAGTTTAATCTTAAGAAATTTGCTAAATTTCAATAAAATAAGTTCAATTTGTACTAATAACTTCAATTTATTAAAAATATGTTCAATTCAACAAATTTTAGTTGACGAAAATAAGGCCTACGTATTTCATATGAAAGGTATTTCCTTCTTTATTAATGTACGATGGCATATGTTGTTTTTAGTAAACTTAAAAGATAAGAGAATGTAAAGCTCAGCTAGTAATTTTTTTGTTACCTAAAGTGAGAGGTTAGTATGTGTAGTCACCACTAATCCCTATAATTATCTTTTTCTTAATTGCTACATCGACGTTTTCATACAAAGATAGGGGAATGTACATTGCACTAGTTATCTTAGTTGAGAAGTGTAAGGTTGTAAATCGGCTAATTAAATTGTCCTTGGTTAAATTATGAGAGCCTTGATAGGTAATTATGAGTAAAGGCTTTTTTTTTTACAACTTATTTTCCATCTCTTATAAACAATTAATTCATTTCAGTTGTTTTTAAAGGGATAAAGGACCCTTGTTAATTTGGGCTATTGTCCCCGAGTATCATTTTTATCACTAGACAAACAAGAGGTAATGGTAGTATATTGTCTAGGGAAACAGAGGGATTCATCATTCCTTGTTTTGAAAGACATGGATGGAGAGAGACGAAAAGAGATTGAAGAATTTATTTTCCTTCCAATTAGCTTCGTAGTAGATGAAATTCTTTTTTTCAAAGTTGAAAAATTGGGAGGAAAAGTGTAATCTTACTTGACTTTATAGATAATACAAATTTCTTTCAATTCTTTCCTTTTGGCGAGCATTTGGTATAAATTTCGTAAACAAAATGGGAAAGATTTGTACGTATAAGTAATAAAAAGGATAATGATATACATACGTTACCTTTGATATTATATGTTTAATATCTTGATGGAATAAAAAAAATTTGAGTATTTTATGTGATTGAGGAAGAAAACACATTTTGTTTTCACTAGTTGRACAAGGGCAACAATTTAAAGAATATTRTTACTGTACCATTTAAAAACAKTATTTGTTACTTGCACCTCATACCAAACTATTAAAAATCAAACACTTATTTGTTTACATTTCTCAAATTAYAAATAATTCTTATACCAAACACCCCCTGATGTTGTTATGTTAAACAAGTAGCCATATATAGTTCTCATCCCCCACATTAAATTAAACATTACAAATAAGCGCCAATTCAATAAGCAAATATCATATACGCAAGAATATACATTATTGATTGTATATTGCAATTTTTAGGGTTGGTAGATAATGAACCTATCATATATACCTTACTAATTAAAGGAACAATCAAAATTATAGGGGTGGCAAATTTGTCCTAAATATATGGCATGTTATGTGATGAAAGAAGAGGTTGAGGAATAATTAATTAAGTACTTCAACTAATTAGTAGGGTACCCTTAATTAATGGACGTGTAACACCTACACAATCACATAGCATATTGTAATTTATAACTAACCGAAGAATATACTAAATACTACTCCGTAGTAGAGATAAGTTTATGATGAAATTATGATTGAGCTGAGCAGCACACCCCTCACCAACCAACATTTCAAAGGACGTGAATATCAAAGAATTTCCAACTCAGAAATCAAATAACACCATMAACATTTCAGAGGACGTGAAGATTATGATGAAATTTTCATTGGTTGAATTGACAATAAGGATAACTCATTTGATTAAAGTTTCACTTCTGATTTTAAGAAATTTTGATATCAATTTTCATTTCATTAGGGTGTTCAATTCGGATAATTCGATTTGAAGATCCGGATACTCGAAATTTTCGGGTCGAATAAATACTAATCCGAACACGATCCAATTTTTTTTAATATCCAATCCGAAATATCCGAACTATCAACTTTCTGATCCGAGTYCGATCAGGTATTCGAAATTTCAGATCGGATCACAGATCGAATGTATATATTTTTACTTATTTTTTCTATTTTTCTTTTATTTATTCATATTATATTATTTTTTTTAATAAAAAAATTGGATATCAAAATGTACGAAAAATCCGATATGAAAATTTTTCGGATATTCACCGAATCAAATATTTTTGAACTCTCCTACGTTTCAGAATTTCACCTTTAGAGGATCCACATCTATGATGAGCTAAACTCCACGTTTCTCGAATTTCACAAATGTATGTGAACCTCTCCATGAGTGTAGAACTCTTCCCTACTCATCATGAAAAAAAGTGGAGGCTAATAAAAAGGAACCTTCCCATTTCTTTGTGGGTCTCTTTTCTTTTTGTCTTTTTTCTTTAAATAAATTGATGTGGGAAAAAGTTGGAGGGAAAAATATGGTGGGATATAAAAAATAAAAGAGAGAAAGCAAATTAAATGAGGAGCCCCATGAATGTGGGTATAAAATTTTATGATAGGAAGGGGTTCACAAAAAGAGTTAGTGAAAAATGATGTGAACTAATGAGGTGAGAATAGAGATAAATGGGAAGCCCCATGAATGAGAAAGCTCTTATAGTTCTTTAAAAAACCGAAAAAATGGTTGAGCTAAATTATATTATTGGATAATAGATAGTACATGAATAGACTGCTTCCAATTGTGAAGCTAAGTAAGGAAAATATTAGTAAGGAGGAAACTTGATTGAAGAAGCACAACCTCCTTGTCCCTTAGGAGGGTTGGAGCATTTGATCAAGTTGGTCCCACTTTTATCCACACAATGTATAACTTGCCAAATCTGACTATTTCCTTGAGCATCATGGTTACAAAAAATGGATGGTTGGAATCCGRTGGCCTGAGCGATGGCCGTGTTAACCTTCTCTAGAGGGTACACTTGGTTGTTGGGTTCGATACCGGCTTTCGCGAGTGCTTCTAAGATGTTGATCTTGTCCTTAAGGTTCAGAGCAGCATGAAAATATGACATTTCATCTAGGACGGATTTTGAGCATGTTCCGTGCTTGTTCCATTCATGGAGCCAGAATTTTCTCCCAATTTGTGGACATGTAAATGAGGGCCATTCATTTTGCAGACTGGTCTCAATAGGTTTAAGCTGCATTCAATCAAATTCGAGATTCATCAGCTTGCATTGGACGATCTCAAAAAATCCGGATAAGAATTTGAATTGAACTGAAATTAATAATAAATCCGTTGCATAAGAACATGTCTCTATAATTTGCATATAGTGTTAATTCAATGACATTTTCGTAATAAATTGAATTTTTTTTTTAAAAAAAGAATGAGTAATACAATAAGTTAATTACAAAAGGTTTTTTTTTTTCCAAATTGTCATCAAATTACACTTCACACATATCCGCTAAATTAATAATGAGCTAGTCACATGCAAACAACCTTATACTTTTACTTTTGTGCTAACAAAAAAGTTACTTTAGAGAAAAAAAATATTTAAATGAAAATTTTAAGGTTTTTTTAATTGGAAAAGGAATAATTGAATGTTGTTCAGACATGACAAATCATTAGTTAATTCCATACATAGAAACTTACATAACATAACCAAATTAAGAAATCTTATACCTTGATGATTATTAAATCAATTTTAATTAGCCAAACAAATCTTTACATTTGGAAACTAATGAAATTTCAACAATTTGGTTTTGAAGGAAAAAAATTATTGATTGCTATTGATCACTTATTACAAATTAATACACTATACAATTCTAAGGCAAAGGGTCGGGGGATTACCGGATTAGAATGGACTTTGAGGTGTGTTTAATGTCTTATTAGTGTGACTGATTGTGTGAAACAATCTAATCTAAAAGTTGTTAATCAACATTACAAGCTATTTCATAACAAAAAAATAAACTAAAATAAAATAAAATTAGCATAATAATAATCATATATAAAAAAATAAAACATACCAGAGAAACGTCAAAAGTTTCACCGGGACAATTTTGAACATTGTCACCATTAGCATCGTGAGGCCATAGCCCGTCTATTGAAAAATTCGGTGCTGGTTTTCCAGTTGGTGGGTAGCAACAAGTTGTCCCTCCTTGGTTACAATATGATGGTAACCACTATATTTATTTAAAAAAAAAAAGGAAGGAATCAAGTAAGAAACAAAACAAATATCAATACAAGTCAATTATTTTCTTATAGTTTTCGAGTTATAATTTTCATTAAAATCTTTGAATGTCATGTCTAAGAAAATTACTACCGTACATATTTGCAAATAATTAAAACAGATCATGTAAGATCGAATTTCGCACTCAGCTTCCTGTAGGATTATTTGACAAATGGTTGCGTAAATGGAGTGTGAAAATCATTTTTTAGTGTGCAAAAACCAATTATTACATAAGAAGATTAAGAACAACTAATGTACTTATACATTTTTATGCGTATTTATATTCAAATTGAATTTAATTGAATAGCGTGTGGATTCAAAATGTTACAATAATGGACAAGCACTATGCTGTTTCTTTTTTCATAAAACAAAAAAGGCAGATCAAGTAAAAATAGAGGCTAGTACAAGTAAGTAAAATTACCTGCTGAATAAAGTAGAATGCTTGAAAATCAGAATTAGGGTTATTGCTWAGGGCTACGATTGCGAAATTGAGTAGTAGCACAAGCTTGGTAATGTGTATTAAGSTCTTCCTTTTCTCCATTTTATTTCTCTTTGTTTTGGAATAATTATGATGAAAATGAACAGTTTGTGAAGCCATTTATAAAGACAGCATATCCAAATGAAGAAGATTTCATTTCCTTGAAGATTAGAAAGGAAACTAAGCATTATTATTCAATACATTCAGTTATAGAAACTGTTGACAATATCACCATAAAACAAGGGATTTATTTAGGGTCATAAAAGAGTACTCTAMAAWACAATTAATATCAGATCACGGCGGATTCTCTAGATCGTGGGCCCCTAGAACTAACCATTTAAGGGCAATTTCTATTTCATCCTAAAATTTGTAAAAGAAGCATTTGATGACATTTTCCTAATAAATACATTTGTTTAAAAATAATAATAATTTATTTATGTTAGTTTCCTGACTCGTAAGTATGTTGTCACCGTATTTTTTTAAACTTATTTTAAGCATAGCATATTTAGATGATTTTAGATAAGTTAAGTTAATCAAAATTTATGTTCTTTCTCTTATAAATGAGTTCAAATAATTACTTAAAAATATAAATGCATATATGCTAAATAAAATCAATTTTTTTTATATATACATCATACGTATGAATTTCAAAAACTCTAAGTAAACAACATTTAGAGTGATAGGCAGGTAGTTTAGTTGAATTTGTTAGAACTTCCCTCTCGGCTCCAGAAGATCACGAGACATCAATTTTCATCTCCACTCTTATGACTCTCAAAACACCAAAACCTAAAATAAACAACACAACAATTAATTAAAATTGAAAAGAATATATATCCCGCCTTTATAATCGTGATATCGTTGCATTGAGGTCATCATTCCAAGCTTGGTTATCTATAGAGGTGATCATGAGCCGGGCTTAACTTGTAAGTCTAGGCCCTTTGATCGGGCCGGGCTTGAATTCGAGCCTAATTTTGTTGCCCAAAGCCCGAAAATATAGAACGGCCTTGGCGCTTTTCAGGCTTTTTCGTTTCGGTCCCAAAAATTCAACTAAAATGCATAAAAAGTGTTGACCAAAGCCCACACAAAACTTGGAAAATTCGGGCCGGGCCCGCCCGATTTCGGGCCTAAAATTCTTTTTGCCTTAGGCGATGCCCTAGCATGCAATACATTTATACTTTATTTGTTGTTTATGAGTGAAAATAATCAACATCATAATTCATAATAATAAAGTAACTTTAGAGTCAAAATTTAGAAAATAAGTTCTAATAAGTAGTAAATTTAGAAAAAAATCAATTAACATCAATTCATATAAGTAAAAATAAGTTGAATATTTATGAGTTAGACTTAGACCCAATTAAATGAAAAACTTTAGCCATACTATTACAAAGTTATTATCTTACAACACCTAGCTAATTTAAGCACATATGGTGGTACTACGGAGTAGTACAGTTTCATTATTGCCATAACATGATCAACACAAATGCTTAGTGTTTAATTGTATATTTGCATTCAAGTGTAGCTTATCAAATTATCAAATTAGAGTTTTTGTCAAACATATTAGCTAATGTTCACCATTATAGGATCTTGCATTGTACTTAAAGTCAAAATTATTGTTAAACAATACTATTAAATTTGCCAGCTTTTTTCTTGGGAGCAAGAACACCAAGCATAAGCTATGATAACCACTAACCACAAACTTTAAAGTCAAAATTGATGACTTTAGAAGTTCGTTATATTATCGRTCAGCAGTGCATTTCCTGTTAATTAAYAAGCCACCACAAGGAGTAACTTGTATTCCCCTTCATTATGCGCCTAATAAATTTTAGAAAAAAGGGTACATCCGTACATACAACTTTACAAGTACAACTCTTCGGCGCTATTTTTTTAAGCTGAAAGTCGACAGAAGTTMGTTGATTGAGCTGAAGCGRRTTGAAGTGGACTGAAKTGAGCTGAAATAGYTGATYTGACCTWAAGTAAGTTGAAGTGAGCTAAACTGAATGAACTGAATTATCATAAAATTAAGCCCGAAAAACAAGATCTTGTTTGCTTCAAACTAGAACCGAAATTAAATTTATTAATGAGTTTCTGACAATTCATGATGTATGATTTCAATTAGCATGCATTTTTTTAAATAACTCCTAATATATATATATGTAACATATATTTGATTTTTTACAAGTACATGCTAACAATTTGCCAAAACGTTTCAATGATATAGGTTTTTTTTAGAGGATAAGGTAGACCTTTAAATATTCATAGAAATTAAGACAGATAATATAACGTCGAGAGCTAATCCCCCCTAACCAAACATCATCACTAAAGGAAGAATTTGTCCACCTAGCTTTTTTTTTAGGATGATACTAACAAAGCACATCATTACACACCTTTCCTAGCAAAAACGCGCTAGCACATAGGAGGAATTTGCACATATCTCCAACTTTCACCTTGTTGTTTGAGAGCACTAATAACCAATGAGGAATCAACCTCCATAATCACACAATCCAATATACTTCATAAATATATATATCCTTGTTGAGTTGCTATCTCCATTGACATCTTAGTGGGAGAGGAGAGGAATGGTGGAATTTACAAATTGATTTCAAGTATTTTTTTTCTATAATGCATTTTTGAGCTGCATAAACCTGCTTTTTAAAAAAGAAAATCGATCATGCCAAGCAGTCGACAATCACCTAATAATTAATGGTAACTCAACCAAATATGGTGAGGATGTGTAAGTATTGGAGAGGATTGTTAGAGCCCATATTGTAAATTGTAATTACGTATTTAACGGGMCTAGTTAGTGTGCCCTAATCACTTGTATATAAACACTACTCATACCCTAATACAAACTAYGGAATTWTTTTCGTKACATGGTATCAKAGCCTACTTTGCTCTAAACCCTACTTCTCTATACTTCACGTTTTTTTTCTTCACGCTAGCCTTYGTCTTCATGTAAGAAAGAGAAGGGAAAACTGATATCCGCGCAACAACTAAAGTTATCTATGCACATTTTGTCTTTCAGTAACAACATACGTTGTTATTGCTTATTATTGTGCATATTAGAAAAAAAAAATTGCGTAGATATCAGCTCCCGTGTGAGGGGTGCTAAAAGTCAAAATAATTTTTGAGACGAGAGAACTAGAGAAGTGCCTAGTGATTCACTTTTATCACGAAGTTGTGTGGATATGGACTTTCAAGAAAAGTTAGATTATGATGGAGTATGTGAAAGCCAACATTGGTTACGAGTTGTTGGGAAGAAGTCGTGGGTTCCGTAATTGGATTTCTAATACTTTGGGCTAAGCACCCAATTTTTGTTGTTTTTTGTGGCATATTTTAACCTCTCGACTCTCGTACAGTAGTGCCTAGTGTTTGTTGTAAGTGCTTTACTTGGGCAACGTATTTATGTTGTTGGTCTTTGAAACACCTCTTTTTTTTAGTGCTATTCATCGCCCCGAATGTCTTATAATCGCCCCGTATTTTTGGGTACTTAGACTATCATACCCTTATTTTGTTTCTTGACTTTATCTATCTTCTTTTCTTCCTCCATTAAACTGCACCACCTTGGACTGACCGGAGCCCGACGACAGACTAGACTTGTGGACTGACACCACCCGATGACTAGCCGGAGGTAGCAAAACTGCATCGTTCGACTGCAATTTTAGCTTCTCAGTATAGTGTTTTCTTCCCCTCTTAATTCCATTGTGGCCTTGATTTTACCCAAGTACCATGAGAACTGGGTTATTGATTATGTCTTCCTATCATGGTCCTTGAGTATAACAAATACCCATAGAGCATGGAYAGTGTGCATAGATTTTGCCAAATGACCAAGGTGTTTTGATATTTGTGACGCTCAAAGACCATGGTTATTTGGTTAAATCTATGCCCAAGGACCATGATGCTTACCAATATTTGAGGCGTAATGTCCAGATTATCCAAACACATTTACGTTATTTTTCCTCAATATTGTTGTTAGATTTTAAACATATAATTTTAAAAGATAAATGCTCTCTAATTCCAAATAATTAATAAATTTATTTCATTAAAAATAATAAGTAATAGTTGTTGTAGTAAGTACTCGCTTGGCACGCTACAAGATTTCCTCTGCTGCAGGGTTGAGAGATGGGTGGAGGCTTCCCGTCTACGCTACTTCAAGAGAGTTGACCTTGGATTGGAACTTGTCTTTGGCTTGGCACTTCAAGTTCCTCGCGACGCCTTAGCACCTGCAAGAAGGAGAATAATCCTTTTCGGATTATCTCCCCTCCGATGCCTAAGTAAGTAAAGGAATGAGGAAAGGAATAAATGCAATTGAATGTAGAGAGAAGTTAGAGAGATAAGTTCTATACTTGCTTAAGTATGAATTAAATGCTCTCAAATATGTGTGAAATTGTGTCCCAAAATGATGCCTCTCAAGGGGTATTTATAGGCTTTTGCCTTGTACCTTGAAGGCTTGGATGTCTGACACTTGTCCCCATCCTATGTATTGATCTATCTCTTTGCTTGCTTAAGCTGTTTCATTTATGGTATTCATCCGGTTTTCGGTTGAATAGATACAGATTAAGTGCCACTCAGCTTCTGACACGTGGCATATAGTTTTGCGCCATGTTGGATTCCCACGACCACTTTAAATGTGACACGTGGCTTTACGTGCCACATCATTTGCCCCTCAAACACTGCCAATACGCTTGTATGGGGAGGGTTTGATAGCAATCTTAATATTGAAGACTGAATACGAGAACCTTTCTCGATTTTTGGTGCCTCTTTCTTTCAATGTAGGGCTCCTCGATTTTCGTGCTTTGCACTTGGGAAGTAAACTGGCAAATTCCCATTCCTCGAAATTTGAGCCAAATTCTGGCATTTACTCCTGGACTTTGGAAATCAAAACAATGGATCCAATTAGGGTTTGGACCCAATCAGCAACCAAAACTCTTAATGTCTTCGAGTTGGGCTTCAAACCAAGTCCAAGACACTTGGGCTTCTCTAATGCTATTTTAGTTTTCCCGCTTAAACCTTTGAATTCGAATTCCAAAATCAAGCCCACCAAACCCTAATTATTTCTATAAATAGGGGGTAGGGAGGAGAGAGAAAATGTTATTGAGTTCATTTATTTCTCAGATTTTCTCTCTTCTCTCTCTAGACTTCCTTAAGAATTTCTCTCTCTTCTTCGGCTGATATTGAAGTTTCGAGGTTCGCAGTTTTCAAGCTATCAGATTCTTCTTCGACTTCATACTCTACGACATTACCCTCTTCGGTTCGCCAGTACAAGTTATAGTTTTTCCTTCGAATTTTTGATTTTTCTCATTCTTTTTTACAAAGTAATAACAATGGCCTCGTCTTCGTCGTCGAGCCCTAATAAGTCGGATGTTGGGGGCTTCGAATAGCCTAGACCAACATCTCCAGGATCTGTTGAGACCMAGGGTTCTTCGATTCCCCAATATCGTCCTTGCGAACCTTCTCTAAATAAATTCTCATCCAATACTTCTCTCCTTGTGCAGGATTTYAACATGCCAAGGGTGAAACAGACAGCCTGGGTTCCAGGCAGTAGTAGTGGACAGAACAGATCTGGCGAAGGACCTTCGTCTTCGCATAATGACGATGACACAAATGACATAATACCCGAAACTTTTGACCTTGACGTCTCGACGGAGGACATTTTTATTGATGACAACCCTCAGCAAGCTGTCCTCGTACCTGCGAAGACTCGCAGTTACCCTACTCCCGAATCTTTCAAGGTTCGCGATGGATGGATTGATGAACTAACCGCAAACAAGGTGGCTTACAGCACCATGCTTGGAATTAGGGGCCAAGGCCTCGAACTGATAATTCCAAAGAAAGGATATCGCATCGTGGATGCGCCTGAAGGCACCTTCGCCATTTATAAAGACGTGGTGGACCTTGGACTAAGGGTGCCTGTTAGGAGATTTTTTCACCACCTTCTATCTGCCTATGGGATAGGCTTATCGCAATTGACACCCAATTCGTGGGTTCACATTCTGGGATACTTCGCCACCTGCAAGGCGAGAGGGTATTCCCCATCTGTTCGCGTTTTTGTGCGAATGCATACACTGAGCAAGAACAATAAGTGCCTCTATGGCTTGTACCAATTGGCAAACCGCGAAGGTTACATGACTTCCTTCGACAAGCCAAACAAATTCAACGTCTGGAAGACGAATTTTTTCTACCTTCGCTCCGCCGAAGAGGGTGAGAGCAAGGTCTTGGCTGCTTAGACAAGGACTCCTAATTCGGTGAAGTCTCACGAATTGGGAACCCTTTCTGAGAACGAGGAGAAGCAACTGAAGTACTTTACCTCGAAGCCTGTGGTCCTTAGTGATGGAGCAACTAAGGATTACATTCCAAAATACTGGCTCCCATTTTACGAATTCTTCGTCAATGTCGACTTCCTAATGGCCTTCTCATTAATGGATGGCACTAGGGAGGAGAGAGGTAGCTTCGCATTTCTTTACGTTCAATCTCCCATGCATTCATGCTTACTGACTCTGTGTTATTGTTTGCATCGCAGTTGCTGCTTACGAAAGATTGCCTGACATTCAGAAAGGCAAGATGGAGAAGAAGGACTACGACACCCTTGCTGCGGAGGCTAGGTATCGCAGTCTCAAAGAGAAGAACAAAGACCGTGCTGTAAGTTACCAACACTTAGTTTTTTCTTTTGAACTTTCAGGAGGGGAACTTACGAACGTACACTCTAGTATTTACACTGGTTTTACTTTGCACTTCTCCCTTCACACCTTTCTCTTTTGACTATTGGTTGGAGAACCTGCGAACGTGCACTTCTGTGCATTGTACTGGTTTTGCTTCGCAGCTTGTCTTTCAATAATTTCAATTGAGGGGGAGTTGCGAACGCACACTCCAGTATTTATCTTAAAAACTCGTTCGCATGGTTGTCCCATCAGCATTAGAGGTAGGTTCGCCGTTTTTGGATTGTTGCGAAGGCTCATCATGGCATTTACCCAGATGATCGTTCGCACTTCCTGAATGTAATGGCGAATGCAAAATGCAGTGTACACTGAGGTGTACGTTTGCAAATCCCTCAAGTTGTTGGAGGTATCTGCGATCGTACACTTCAGTGTTCTTCTTAAAGACTCAATCGCACTTTCTTGGTGTAATTGGCGAATGCAAACTGCAGTGTACACTGAGGTGTACGTTCGCAAGTCCCTCAAGTTGTTGGAGGTATCTGCGAAGGTACACTTCAGTGCTTGCTTGAATTTTCCTTCGCAAGTCTTCCCTTCTCTTCTGGATTGTCCAGCGAAGGTAAAGTGGAGGATACACTGAAGTGTACGTTCGCAACTCCCTCTTGTCTTCTAAAGAGGAATTTGCGAACGTGTGTCTCAGTGTTTACTGAAGTCTCACTTCGCGATCTCTTCTGTTCCTCTTTTTGTTATGCGAAGAGAATACGTTGTGTATGCAATGGTGTACCTTCGCACATGCCTTTGGCTAATTTGCGAAGGTATTTATCAGTTTGCTTTGTATGAGTCTAACACTTTGTGAAATTTCCTATGTTTTAGGATCTTCCCAAGCCTTCGACGGTGATCCTGAAGATCAAGTGACGAGACGGTCGTGGAAAAAAGACTACGAAGGATACCCCTACCAAAGGGGCTTCGCCGGATGTGGTGAGGGTCGACTCTGATGACCCTGGTGATACGGGGAGAGCTTCGGCAACCCCTGTTTCAAGGACCAGCGATTCCCATGCTGGTGCGAAGAGAAAGGCTTCTTCGCATGATGCTGGTACTTCATCGAAGCACCAGAAGCCAATTTCTGTATCTCCCCTTCGGGAGATACCCTATAACAACGATGATCCTGGTGAGCATTTAAATTATGCGAACACCTATGAGCGAAGGTCTAAGAGTTCCCTTGATACTCCCCTTCGTTCCAACAGATATCCTTTAAGCTTAGGCGATGATTCAAAAACTGTCGAGCTGAACCCTGACCTTCGTCCTAATAATAACTTTGCAGAATTTGTGGACATCGATGGTAATGACGACGAAGCTACTAGTCGTCAACAAAATGAATTCCAGCAAGCCTTCTTCCCTCACCATGACTATGTGGGAAGCGTCGAAGATATTGACTTTTTGAAGTTTAATATCGACGACGAAAACGTCGTTCTTCCCTTGGTTTCTCCACCATTTCCAAGGGTCCCTCATGCTGCCACTGCGAAGCCAGACAAAGATATTCATCTAGGCTTAAGGCAGCACTTCGCCAGAAAGCATCCCACTGTTGCTGAGGACCTGGCGAATGACCAAGAAAAGGACGAAACATGGATTGAAGAGGAAGACGATCGATTCCTCAGAGCTTCGCAGAACTTCCCAGCTCCTAATAAGCGAAAGATGCTTAAGGAAATGGTGAAGTGTACTCCTTCGGAGTATCTAGGCACCCTACGGGGTCTAGACGAAGGCTCTGCTGGAGCCATCGAAGGTTGCTTGGCTGAGGTAATATTCTTTTGACACTTAGTCAAATTTCAGTTCTTCATTTTCGTTTCTGCATTACTTAACTTTTTCAATATGAATTTTCTTTCGCAGGCCATGGTGAGGGTGGATGGACTGGCGAAGGCTATTCGCCATTAGCGAAGAGAGGCGAAGTACAAAGACCTGTTGTATCAAGAGGCGAGTGATTACATCGCCCAGCAGACTACCGCCATTGCCCTGAACAACTCCGAAGCTAACTGGAGATTGTCGAATGAGCTTGCTAAGACTCAGCGAAGCTACTCCCAAGCCCTTCGAGTATACAAGAAGGCGAGGGATGAGCTTGAGTCTCTCAAGAAGGAGAAGGCCAAGTCTGCTGCGGAGGAGAAGACTCGCTTCGATGCTGCAGTGGCTGCGAAGGTGAAGGCAGAGCTTGAATCTAGCCAAGCAAAGCTGAAGGCCGAGCTAAAGGCCAAGTACGAGGAAGAGCTTCGCATAGCGAAGGAGGCTGCTTCGACCTCTGCTACTGCCCTTTCTACCCTTCAATCAGAGCACAAATCTTTGCAAGAAGAGGTGGAGACGAAGGTGACAGAGTCGAAAGATAAGGGGATTAAGGTAATGAGAGCTCTCATCGCAGATGCTTGGGAGCTTATGCCAATCAAGGACGACTACCCCTTCGCAGTTCTCGAAGAACGCCTCAACTATGTCGAGGAGTGTGCTCTAGTCGACAAACTCCCTTCTCCTCGACCTGAGAAGCCTCAGCCTTCATTTGTCTACGTCTTCGAAGACGATGACGAAGAGTAATGCCTTGCCATCTTTACCGTATATACATTTAGCTCTTTGCAAAAACATTTTGTTGTAATTTAAAACTTAGCAACAATTTTGATGTATCCAACTATCTGATACCCATGGTGCGAAGCCACATGTGTTTGCGTTTTAATTCAATTTGGGCGCTTCGCCATTTTTGATATTGATTGTCCTTCTTTTCATGATTTTGTCTTGATATATCTGCCTACTTCGTCCTTTTCTTTATTACTTTGCTTCGCATCATCCCCTTGCCCCTGTATATCTTTGCAAGCCTTAAGTGGTTGGAAAGATTTACAAATTCAGGTGGCCTTCGTTGATGACCTTCAAATAGACGAAGCATTCCTTCACAACTCCGTTGGCATCCTTTTGTATGCGAACAAAAATAGGTGGATACACTTAAGTGTACGTTCGCACCTTCCACCTTGCCCTTATCTCTGCGATTAGAAATAGATGGACACACTATAGTGTACATTCGCACCTTCCACCTGACCATGGGTGTTGTGTTTTTCCACGAAATCTCTAAGTTTATAAATGACAAAGAATTGATTGACTTGAGACCTAATAGGGGTGTCAAGTCAATCAATCATACTGATTGCCCTGAAACTTGGAGATTGAGTGGCCTTTTCTTCAAAGTTTCACCTGCCCTTCGCAAGATAAATGTCCTGCTCTTCGCAGGATAAAGGACTTGCCCTTCGCAAGATAAAGGACCTTGCCCTTTGCAAGATGATCGTCTTGCCCTTCGCAGGATATAGATCCTGCCCTTCGCAGGTCTAGGGTTCTGTATTGCACAAGCTACTGGAGCCTTGTTCATATATGGATCATTTGTCCTTCGCATAATAAAGCGTTTGCCCTTCACGATAAGGCGTTTTCCCTTCGCGATTAGTGGGGTCATTTGCCCCTTTGTAAATCAAGAGTTTCTTGAAAAATTTAGGTATGTAGGATTTATGCGATCATAGGGACGTTTGCCCTTCGCGAGTTGTAAATATTTTTTACTTATGATTAGTTTGTGCTATCGAAAGGCTATGTTAATTTAGCCTACTATTCCCTTTTGACTGTAATATTTCTAAATAATTCAGACATTGTTTGGGAATGATAGTACCATGCCCTTATTTTGAGGGTTTTATGCCCTCATTTTGAAGGTCTTATGCCCTCGTTTTGAACGTCTTATGCCCTCGTTTTGAGGGTCTTATGTATTTTAAGGAGGGGATTTGCCCCTATCAAGATTTAACACATATTCTGAAGTTCAAAGTATTGAAGGCTTTCATTCAATCTTACTTCAAAAATTTACAAGGCCGCTTGGCCAATTTCTGCTAATGTGCTTACACTTGCAGACTAAGCATAATACTTTTTCAAATTATTAGTCTTCCAAGGGTGAGACAAACGTTGTTGATTTGCGTCCTCCAGCTTGTAAGTCCCATCACGTAGAACCTCACAAATCCTATATGGGCCTTCCCAGTTTGGGGTTAGCTTGCCCTCTTCTTTTGCTCGACCAGTGGACTCCATCTTCCTTAAAACCAGATCTCCCAGCTGAAGGGGTCGGTGATTCACCCTTTTGTTGTAATCCCTAGACATCCTGAGCTTATATATCTATTGACGCAAAGCGCATTGCCCTTGACCTCTGGTATCAAATCAAGATTATGTCTCATCTCTTCCCAATTTCCTTCTTCAGAATAGAGCATAACCCGCAACGTAGGTTCGTACATTTCAATTGGAAGCACAGCATCTGACCCATAAACCAAGGTGAAGGGGGTTTCCCCTGTTGAATTCTTTGTGGTGGTCCTRATAGACCACARTACGTTGTAGAGTTCCTCAACCCATAATCCCTTGGCATTGTCCAACTTCTTTTTGATTCCGTTGCAGATGATTTTGTTGAACGATTCCACCTGTCCGTTGGCTTGTGGGTGGGCTACAGACGCAAAGTGCGCACTTATGCCTTGATCCGATAGCCAGTTGGTGAGAACATTGGAGTCAAATAGCGGGCCGTTATCAAACTGTTGGGTTCCTAAGTTTTGAATGATGACAAACCATTACAGGAAACAGGATGATTAAAATATGAAAATGGTTGGTTCTGGGAACCAGCTAGTTTAGAAACTTGTTTCCCTAGACAAATTAATAGTTTAATGAGAATACTTTGAAACTAATTTGTTTATTGCAGGGAACAGCTGATTACATAAGAGCTTATTCACTGGTGCAGAACCAGTACGAGCTGCTTCCTTGACTGTTATTCTGAAGAACAGTCATATATCTTTTGTTGCATGTTAACTTTGTTATATGTGCAGTAATAGATCTGTTCCAAGACTTGAAGTGTGAATCCTTTTGAAGATATTCGAAGAAGAAAGCTGCGCTCAAAGATTGAAGTAATTAAAGGGAAGATTCAAGTTCTTGAAGATTGCATGAAGATTCGAAGAATTGTATTTTAGAATTTAAATTAAGGATTTTCATGTAATATGCTCTGTAG
>SNQN01001711.1:67059-86009 GCA_008642245.1 Bassia scoparia | reverse complement strand
TCTGAACACATTCTGCATTCCATTCAATATTACAAATTCCTCCCAAAAAGAGTTCAATGCGTTTTTATCCATCAAAACTCAACCTGGGAAACTCAACTTATCGCACTTTTTTCGGAAGCTGCGAAACCCGGTTTAAGCCTTGCCTATAATTAGGTCGTGCACTAGATCTGGATTAGGGGTAAGGGTAAGGGCGAAGTAGTGCACAACCCCCCCCCCCCCGGCTCTACTCCGGTAACGGTATTGCAAGTTCATTGTCCAAAGAAGACACAACACAACATATTACCGTTTCAAACCTAACCATGTAAATTACTAGGCGGGTGGTTTAACAGAATACTATGCATATAGTGTCTAGTTTGTGTGGCAAGTGTTGTTAATTTTGATTCTAGGAGCCTAATGCCGGTTGTCCATTGTTATTCTATTAGGCGTGAAACACGAATTTGCCGGTTCTGTTTAGACATATTATATGTGTGAAAAAGCATGCAAGCCATCGTGCGAGAAATAAAGGTTTTGCCTTACTGTTGCTTTTAATTTGAATTGCCCGAATAGTTGTTAGTAATATTACATCCAACGACAATAGAAAGTCAAATTTCTAAACCAAGCATGCAAAAGGGTGTAGAGATTGAGACTTTGGCCTCAAACTTACCTTGCAACCCCCGGCTTGTCGTAGGATTGGAGACGGTGTGGACCTTTAGGAACAATTGTACATAGTACCTTTGACCCCTTTACCAACCAAATCTAATGTTTTTTGTTTGAATGTGTTTTGTATGTTTTTGATCTTAATTTGTTGTAGTTATTTGTATGAGAGGGGGGGGGAAGGCTTTTGGACGAGTAGGAGAAGTAGAGAGCACGCCATGAACGTCCAAATTTGTCAAAATCTTGAAAATTTCAGGGTAAGCCTTATATTTATAGGCTTGAGTTAAAAAAGGAAAGAAAGTGGCGATTACTCGCCCAAACTAGCGAAATCTCGCCCAGTGCTCTCCTCCTGTTTAATTTCCCTTTAGTTCCGTTAACATTACTGCCTTTGCCTTTTGTATAACCAATACGTAATATTTTCTCGCAACGTTATGCATTTCTCGAGACATAACGGAGTATAACCTTAGACTCCTAGTAGAGTTCGACCTAGTTGGTCATAATACGTTGGCTAAAGGACAAGATACCTGAATTGCGATTTATATCGCAGTCTAAATCTACATCTAATCTATATCATATAATAGAAAGTTGAAGGTACTGAATCTAATTTAGATGTCCATTGCGAATTCTCAAATTAAAGTCATGACCATGTTAAATTCGACTTCCTAAAAGTTAGTTATATATCAAGTGCAGCATTCAAACCCTCTCTAATGATAAACCATCCTCATTCTAATAGCTGTAGCCACTTCTGTTATAGACACAGCCGTCAAAAACACAAAGATATATATTATAATTATCATGTCTAAAGACATATTTACAAATTATAAAAAGTAAGCCTGTGACTACATATTAAAGTATATTTGTACACGTCAGCCGGCAGCATCTTCCCATATCTCAGCCACAGCAACGATCATCCAACAAGACAAATCAGAATTACTATCATAATAGTACATAGTAAAATTATCGAAATAGTTTTTCTCCCACACCGAGCACCATTTCAACACAATAAGTTAACCTTCACATAGCAATTATCCGCTATCACCGAGGCTGCCTTGACCTTAAAATTTAGAATGTGTGACAGTCAATAGAAAGCATAACCTAAAGTTTATTCACGACGTAAGGAAACTTATTGGACCGATGAACTAATTAGAGTAAGTTAGAAGGAACTTGATCTTGTTAGAGAATTACAAGATCTTAGGTGTCTGTCCAAGTATGAGAGCCCTTTCAAGTGTGCGAGTAACACATGTGCTGCATAAAAATTCTTCGTCAAGGACTTACAAGCGGCGAGGCAGTAACCCTTTTTTGTACCATTCCCATTCTCTCTATCTTTCTAATCCTTCTTTCTACTCCGGCATTTCTATATTTGTGCATTGCCGTAAACTGAAGTTTGAACCTTATATGATTATCTGTGTTATCCACAATCAATTTTTTGTGTCAATATATTTAGTAAGTTTGTTGATATTCCTCTTATTATACCATTTTTGTTATAACCGTTGAGGTCTTTATTTTCTCGAGCTTAATGACAAAGAAACTTTAGTGCGCGTCGTAACATATTGCATTTTCTTATCTTTATACATCCATTCTTAGACAAATTCTTCGAAGTTGCTGCCCTTCACCACGCTGCATTTGAACCGTTGCGTCCCAATTTCCATCTGGATTTATAGTCATACTATTTTGTTTTCAGGCCTCTGCATTCTTTATTAAAATCTGAATGTCCACCCAATTAACACGCTGCCTAAATTTATACAGGCAAGTGACCAATAGAATTTACTTGACTTTTATCGAGCTAGTTAATCACATTCAGCCCGTATGACTAATGGGCTAGTACTCGTTTTATGTCGTATGATCAGTTGTAAATTCATTTCTAGATACCTATAAACCAATATGTGACTGGTTACAAATTCTATTTACCCCAAAGATCTCTATTCGCAAGACATTAGATATATATGCTATTTATTTATTTCTACTTAAAACAAAATATAAGATTTATAGATAGGCCTTGGCTTTTATTAGTGGAAACATATGTGGAACCAGAGTCATCGGCATTACATGACATTCCTTCCATTATTATTTCTCCAATCCTGAGATTGCTTAATATTTTCAAGGAAAAACAGCTCATAGAGAATACAGTTCATTTACCTTTTTCTCCCCAAATTGTGATGTGTTAATGCTTGTTAGGCCCATAACACGAACAAACTCTCTTTCCCTTTCCATCATATTCATACATATATAATCTAATCAAGTTTTAATGTTATATTATACCCTATATAGAAAAAAGTTCGATATTTCAATTTATAGTTATTATTAGTAACAGAGTATCAAATCTTTAAAATTTTGGTAACTGATTGAAGTAATATTAAGTCTATTGCATCTTAATTCCCATTAATTTTGACTATTAAAAATGGACCAACAGGCCATCTACCCCTGCCGTCCGTAGCAATCTAGAGTGATCCAAAATCTCATCCAGTAAACTGCCCCAACCAGTAGACCGCACCTTCCCAGTTAAGGTCAGTAATTTTAGTTTGTTATCTCCAGATGATTAACCTCCACATATATAAATTAAAAAAGAAATTCCAAATGACTGTTACTCGAATTACATTATATAATATATATATAATAGGAATATATTATTAGACTAAAAATTTTTTAATTGATTCACTAATAATTGTTATCTACATGATGCATAAGTTTTCTAATTACACATCAAAATCTTACATAAAATGTAGCAATGGTAATCTATAATTAATAAATTATAATATGGTGGTTTCTTTAGTAAGTTTTAGCTATAATATTTTACTATTTAAGAATTCGTAGTGTACTATTGGATATTAACGATCATCTTAAGAAATATTTGAAGAAGTAGGTTCTTTATACTTTGTACTATTAATCATTAATATGTTATTAGTGATAGTTTAATAGTACCTATGATATGTGCTTGAGGAAAAAAATAATAAAATCAAACTTTCACTTTAATAATATTAAAGTAATGAAACCGTCCAAAAATTACTACTAATCTCCAGACTATAGAATCTTCAAATATTTCTATGTTAGACAATAAATATACTATATTAATATGAAGCGTTCTTTTCTATATATATAATAAGATATACCATATACTACTAATAATTACAACAAATGTGTGTAGTAATGAAATTGCCACTAACGCAGCAGTTCATCCTCCCATATAACTTAGTGTGATAGTATGCGATTATGTCGTAATGTAATTATAACCTCCAACCTTAACATTAATTATCAGCTAAATACAATGATGCCAAGATCCCTTATGAGTTTTCTTGAATATATTTCCGTCTTCACGTAATATTATCTGCGACACCCCAACACACTTCCCATGCAATAAAGCCTGACAGCCTTTCGAAATCCACATCCCCCGCGCTTCCCACATAAATAAAAATAAAATAAATATCTTGCATGAGAAAGACCATGGAATTACTCTTTATCTACAAGTTATCTATTGTTATGAAATATTACTTAGTGTAAATAGCTCCCATAATTAGAGAGTAGGGCATGTTTTTTTATAGTTACACAGAGATATAAATTTTTTGATGATTGTTAGAAGCCCAATCTATCTTGAATAATTTGTGAAGGCATTGACCAACTAACATTGGTTTTCCCTGAGAGGAATGAGGTTGTAAATTAAATTACTGCAGACCCCGCATATAAGTGCTTAAATCAATAATTGCAATTCCGGGAAAATAATTTGTCTTATTAACTAGTCACTCTTTAAGCATTACGTTAACATTCTGTACTAATGGGCATTCCTTACTAATCTAAATGAATCATAAGAAGTTCTGTTGGAACCATTTTGACTAAGACGATGACTGAAATATGACATTATGAAGACACGATGATAAAAAATAAAATTGGTCGAATAGCTCCATATAAAAGAAGATAAAACAAAAATCTGGAAATGCATGCTTACATTAAATTTCTTTACTGTCCTATGGTCTCCATGGAACTTCTATTACCAGACCCTTTATGCATAAAGTTCTTAAAATGCTTTCGTTCCGTATCTATTCACTTTTTCGCTAAATCCTCATTATTCAATTGCTCTAATGCCTTTTAAGACCTAAAACCAACTTGCTCTCATCTAACAAATTAAGTATAATTAGTCTTGGGCCATAAAATCATATGTCTAAGTACTCCGTACCTATAACCTGATTGTGATAATTATCTCTTCAAATGTCAATATCATCTCTATCTCCGCGTGTCCTGCCCTTCCGACAAATCTTTTGCTTACCTCGCCACCTAATGATTTCTTCTCTCTCTTTTCTCTCTCCCCAACCTCGACCTCTCCCTCCTCTTCCATCTATCTCGCAAGAACCCACCAAAGCCACACTTGGCACTTCCTCACTCCCCGATTCCAAGGACGATAACCAAACCCCACCGAAAAATCGCGGATCCCAAAAATTCCCAGTACAAGACTTCCATTCCGTGTAGGAGGGTATCCATGGTTTAGACAAGAATAAACAACACTAAGTAATTAAGGCAGAAGCCAGTTTTATATCAGTGCCTTGGCCGAGGACCCACCAAATTTCGTGAGCCCCAGAGAATCTGTTGGAGTTTGTCTCTTCCAATAGATGCTGCTGTAATAACTAATAAGGATTATGCTTGAATTATTCTTAGAACTTGGGGGGAAAAAGGCGAGTGCCTTGTCTAATTAAAGATCAAGATGTCATGTACTGGTTGGCCGAGCCTCCTTCCTCCCCATTCCTTCTTTCGTGTTATCTTTATTATCTCCCCTTTATTCCTACCTTATTCTAATTAAGTGCATCCTCACATCCAATAATTATATCTTTCTCCCACTACTGTTATATATATAAGTAAGTGCTACCTAAACATCTATTGCGATGTGTGGAGATAGATGTAAAAACCAGTTGTGTGAGAGAAGCCCTCATGCAAAATCTGAGCTTTGTTTTGTGGAATTTTCGATAGATCCTATTGTGATAGATAGGTTGATTGAAATGCTTGTTATTGCGGAATTTATGAATGTTGTCTTTCCGGCAATGGGATTCTCGGTGACAAGAGTGACTTAAATTCATATCTCAATTATTATATTCAAGTCCTGGCGTAGTAATTAAATATTGTTTTTACTAGTGAATCCCCGCAATGCAATACTCCTACCTATCACAGCCATGACCATTATTGCGTATGTAGGGACATGCTTTAGCATCCCCTTTCACTTAGAGAGTCAATAACTATACACCGATAGCATGATACATGTGTCCGTGTACTTTAAGGTTCTTCTAAAATGGTTGTCAACTAAGTAAATCGGTTCAGTTCAATTTTGTCCCGTATTCTGAGCCCTTCCGGTTTGGGCCCAGATCGAACTGTGCTAGTCCCGTCAGTCTTTGTCACCCCTAATCTCTATTAGAAATCATCATATAGATATTCTCGAAGACCATAAGCGTTGAATGGCAAGTATATTATCTTGATGAACCATCAACTAGACGAGACATGAAACAGTGTGTCTTCCCTAAAAGACACATATATACCCTAATAGCCTAAGGAGAGAAAAAAACTCTACCAATCCTCGAAAGCAACAAGCCACGTGCCAACAACCTTCTCAAAAACGAAAATCGTTTAGCTTAAGCCAGCTTGATAGATTTCACACTGAATTCTCAGAAGAACGAAAATAACAAAATAAGCTAATGTACAACAGAATGTAGTCTACCATGAAAGTGCCGCACAGAGTCAATCCACATCCTATTTCTCCCTGTCCGAGCCAGGAATACCACCCCCCCACATAATATAAATACAAGAGATTTGGACACATTACATTTCCCCACTTCCCCAATCTGCTATATGTGTAAGATCAAATTAGTCATAGTAACAGCTCTACAGCTTGAGAACAAGCATCCATAGAACCCAGGAAAAATCTGACATCAGACTATATAAACTTCCGAATAGACATGAGCTTGTTAACTTCCACCCTCATACTAAAGTATAACAAAACCGGCTCGCCTAACTTCCTCCTAAAATAACAAATCACTAGGGTTTACCCTCACCTGTTAAACGGCAGGTTGTGCAGATGATTTTATCGATATGGAAGTTAAAAAAAAAAAACTCTCTAACCTTATATAATAAGAACTCCCTTTGAAACTTTTGGAATTTCTGTGAGCCTTCCAATTCCCAAATTAAGCAACCAGGTTAAATCCCTCCAAAAGTGTTAATTCAAACGCATAACCCCCTATAACCACTCCTCTAATACATCTGTTAACCACCTAAAAAAAGCTAATAAATAAATTTTAAAAATAAAAAAAAATACTCTACGCATAACTGCACACTTCACCCCTACTCTAATCTCACAGATATCATATCACAGCAAACAATACATAAATTGTAAATTGTAAATACAGTCCACCGGCCTCCAACATAACCTCAAAGCAGTTACGCTTCACCGACTGCGGCCTTAAATTCAAGGTGTATAACGACGATGAACTTTGGACGATGAACTTTGAATTGAAGGAATTGATTTGATTAAAGTCAAGGTGTCAAGAACCTCAAGTGTATAACAATGTGCTGCATAAATTCTAACTTCGACGACGAACTTTGGTCTCATTTTCTCCGTCGTCTTCCTGCTAGGTATAGTACTTTATATTTTGTTTCACTTTATTTGTGTATTTGTTGTGAGGTATAAATTTGTTACGTTCGAAGCTTAATGCAAATATGCGTCGAATTCTTCTCATATTACACTTCTTGCAAATCTCGAGTCTGCCCTTCACAACTGCATTTGACGTGCGTCAATTTCAGGTTAGTAAAATCCGCTCTATTAATTAATGTCACAATTACACCTTCCTAATTCGTATTTACTAATAGAATTACGSACTTAACACTTCGCCCGTATGAATAGTTAACCTGTTTGTTTGATGAGTTTCAGTTGTAAATCATTTTAATACTTAAACAAAATGGTTAAATAAAAACAAGAATTAAGCATTTATTTGTATGCTCACTTAAACAAAATGGTTAGATAGCTGATATTATATACATGTAGAATTGTGTCACTTAATTAATGAATTTTCCTTCCTTTATAATTCATCTGTCTAAATTTCAGGAAGTAAAATTGAGAATTCTTCCAATTTGATGTAATCTGTGGCTAGCACTGGCAATCAGGTCCGGTGGTCATTCAGGTGACTATTAAGAGGTTGAAACTCAACCTGAACCCGACCTGTAGATAAATGGGTGAACCTTCAACCCTAACCTATTTTTTCGTTCGGTTGATGAACAACCGACCTATATGTTACAAAGCACAATTCTAACTGATCTGTAATTAACCGTTTACACGATATATAACTTGAAAATAAGATGCAAAATGCAAAATGAGCTGATTAACTGATGAAACTGCCAAAAAGCACTAGCATTTCTTCATAATAATAATAAAAATACATAATGAAGCAGATAAATTGTCAAAATACATGCAAATAATCCACAAAATAAAAAAACAGTAATAAAGTTCCAAATAAGATAAACAAAAGTCAGAAATAAGTAGTAGACATAAATGTAGATTCAGCAGGCGAGCTGGACTGTGAGCATTCCGTGGACTGGAAAATGTCGCAACCTCAAAACAGATCCACACAATCTCCATTTTAGATCATTTTTGCGTAAAAATACAACACAAAAGATTAATAATAATATGAAGTACAAGATAAGAGGTAAAATTAAGTAGTAAATTATGTGCAGCAACTGGTGAATCGGAACTAGTCACCCTAAGATCAACAACTTCATAGGACCATTCTACAAAACAAATAAAACAATAATCAGATAAAAGAGTACTAACATAAATCACAATCACTAACAATAATATAGCGATTAAAAACGATAAATAGTAGAAGACAAGAGTAACGACCACACCATATCACCACGACACAAGTAATTGAAACACACACACACACAGAAACACAATGGGATGCAACAATATACACATAATTCCATCACTACAAGCGAAATAAACGAAAAAAGGAACTGGAGAGCGAAAGACTCATACACTTCATAAATAAGTGAAAAAAATTGAAAAAAAATCGAACCTAAACCCAAGAAAAAAAAAATCCCGAACACTTAGAGCAACAAAAAAGAGGCCCTAATCACAAAAAAAAAACAGGCACATCGAATAACAAAATAAAAATAAGATCGAATAACAAAAAAATAAGCCAGCAAAGAGGCGAACACATAACTGCATTCCCTAAAGGATCGAAAAAGATTCATAACATAAAACAAGAAGTAATTGAAATAAAAATCGAAAATAAAAAAAAATGATAATTTACCTTGTGAAGACAGAAAATCGATTGATAATTACTAGTCGAGTAGAAAAGAATATTAGCCATTGTAACTGTAAAACAGTAGAATGAAGAAATGTATGAAAATTGAGAGCGAAATGAAGACGAATGTTGTCAGAACAGTAGAAACGTAGAAGTGTATGAAGAGGCGAAGAGTAATGGTAAATGGGTTTTAATTAAGTGGAAAAATAAAGTTGGCAGCCCATATAAAAGTAATAGCATAGGACTATAGGAATAGACAGAATTGGTTAAAACGGTTGAACCGACTGGACCTACCGTTAGCTAAGCAGGTTAGGCGGGTTATTTCAAGGTTGACAATCTGAAACACTAACCGTTATAAAGCAGTCTGTCAGGTTGACCCATAACAAATCGGTTGAAACCCATAACCCGCTTATTTCAGGGTACGGTTCAGATGGGTTATCGGGTTGGGTCAGTTCGCCGGCTCTATCGTGCACACTTAATTAATTAAAATCAAATTAATGGTTATACTATACAAAAATATAAAATACGAGTATAATCTTACATTCAGTAGTATTTAACAGAAATCACAGACTATGATAAAAAAAACCGTGCCGGCACAGATCCCAGAACTGCCCAACAGTGCGCACCTCAGTTAAGCAGTAATTAGTGTTTATCTCAATGATTAACCCACAATAGATAAGAATTCATAGGAGTTATGCTGGTAATTAATATATATGATATATAATATATATATAATATGTATATATAATATATATATATAGAAAGAACACCAGCTCAGCTCATTTGATCTTGTAGTGTGAATTTGATGTATACGACATAATAAACATAACCATTAATTAGTATTTATGATATCTTAGAAATTATGAAAAGTTTCATCATGAATAAAGAGAAGCTTTCGAAAGTCAATAAGGGTATTTTAAATATATTTTGAGAATGTTCAAAGTATTAATATTATATTTAATACCAAAAGGGTATTTTATATAATTTTCACACAGTTGTTGAAATTTTAGAGCAAAAGGATATTGGATGGGAGCAAAAATATTGTCAAAAAAAGGAGTATTTAATAAACCCAGAAATAATATAATTTCGGAATATTTTTATGCTAGCAGTATTAGAAGGGTCTAATTAAAAAAAAAGTTGTTACAAAGTGAAAAAAAGAAAAAGAAAATATAATAAAGGCCAAAGAAAAAAAAGGAGAGAATATTTTGTTTTGGTCCATTTTCCAACTTTCCTAAATTCTTACAAGCTTCTTTTCCAAGCTAAATAATTCTTCCATCCATATTTCATGGCAACTTAAATATTCTCCACTTCCTACACAATATTTTGTGTCCTAAATTCTAACCTAGCCATACCTTATAAATACCCCTTCAATTCATTCATTCACCCTCACAATTTTCCCTCAATTTTCTCTCTTCTTTCTCTCTCCACTCGACTCTCCTCCTTTCTTCCCCGATCACCGGCGACCACCCACCGACGGCCATCCACCGGCACAGCCACCACCGGCGGCGGCAGTTGCCGAGCCTCCTTCCTCCTTCTTCTTTCGTTTTTTCTCTCCTCTTTCCACTTAATTAATTAGTCTCACATTAACAATAATTAATCACATGTTTTAAAAGTGCTAAACTAGTGAGAGAAAGTAGTGAGAGAAGCTCTCAAGTGTTGGTTGGTGGTTGATGGTATTAATGTGTTGCATTTATGAGGTTCTTCGGGGTATTTATAGGAAATCCCTCAAAAACCCTTGCAACCATTGGATGTGTGACACTTGTCACCCATCTACACCGTAGATCATCCMTTACTAGTGTTTTMGTGTAAGAATGTCGGTTTTCTGTTCCGTTTTGGCCCAGATCATATTTATCCGTAGTGTTTGTCACGTAGATCACTTTGATCCAATATTTGAAGGACACGTGGCCAAGGATTTTCCTTGAAACATCAGATAGAGTAAACAATGTGTCTTCCCTAAAAGAACATATATACTAATACCACAGAACAAACTCAACAACACCATCAAAGAACAAGCATCCAAATTGAAAACAAAATCGTTGCATAGAACATGGAATTTGAATCCAAAGAACAAATAATAAGCATACACAAATATTCTCAAAGATCAGAACAAATTTCTCTTCGAGCAAATACCCAAAGAACAGCACTTATACGATTCTATCGCTTATTGAACATTATCATAGAACATGGTACTGCATCATAGAACAGGAAAAAAAATCGCATACTCATCTACTTGGATAAACTTCCCATATAAGATAACAAAACGCTCACTCTCATAGAACATAACAAATTTCACTAGGGTTTACACTCATTACCTATAAAAACGRTTCATAGAACAAATAACATCCGTCGAACATGTCTTCGTCTACATGCCAAAAATGTTCTATTGAAAATTCTTTATAGAACATCATTAAAGAACATACAAATTCACCAAAGAACAAAACAAAGAAATAAGCAGGAAATAAGGTCACGTATAATCCACAAAGAAGGCAATTAGTAATTTAGGCAATTAAAATTTCAAATTTCGAAACATGTGCCAAGAAAACTGATTTTTTTTAATCTTAATTGTAGGTCTCACTATGGTAGAATCACAATAAATGGCATGCTATATTTTATCGTTGGAAATATTGTTGTATAAGTTGCACTAATTAATGTGTTTAATAATTAATGAGACATATTTACCCCTTGGTGCACAAATAAGAGTATACACCATGGTGTATACTCTACTAATTGTGGTATTTGGAGCCGAACTCGTCCAGGAGTCATACTTCATCACCGTGAATAAGTGGGATCAATTTCAGACAAAACCGAGCCGGGTCGCAGAAACGTCGTTTTTGGGGCGAAAAATGTGGATTATTTCATCACGAAAATGAGGTCTCCGGAAATTCCTAGAAAAATTGCCGAAACTTTTACCACAGGTTCATATGATCATATGATGTACCCAAGTGCTAATTTAGGGTCTAGAATAATCCATATGGGGGGACTTTTGGGTCCGCCCACGACGTAGCGACAAAACGTCAAAACGCTAGTAATGGCCACTACGCTTGGTATTTGGGTTCGAAACTAGTCCACAAGTCATCCTTCATCACAATATGATAAATGTGTGGGATCAATTTCGGGGAAAAACCGAGCCAGGTCGCCAGACCATCGTTTTTGGGTCGAAAAACGTCGATTATACATCACACAAATGAGGTCTCCGAACAATTCCTAGAAAATTTGCCGAAACTTTTACCACGAGTTCGTATGATCATATGATGTACCCAAGTGCTAATTTGCGGCCATAAAAATTCCATATGAGGGATTTTTAGGTTCGCCCACAACGTAACGACACAACATCGAAACGCTCGAAATGGCCACTACGCTTAATATTTGGGGCCGAAACTCTTCCATGAGTCATCCCTCATCACCGTGAATGTGTAGGATCAATTTCAAACAAAACCAAGTCGGGTCACCGTGCGGACGCCGGTTCTGGGCTTCCCCTCAAGGAGGGCCCGGAGTCCGCATCGGAAGTATGGTGATGTGTGTGTGGGCTTGAGCCACGRATACCGCATGTGAGTGCGTTGGGGTAGTGTTTTCAAAAGAGGGGATCGCCACCGTGCCTATACAGGTTATTCACGGACGCCCGAAACATTGGTGTCAAATTAATGGCCCCACTGTCTGATCCATTAACCAAGTCGTGGGTTCGAGGACATGGTACGAAAAGAATCTTTGACCCTTTCCGCCCGCATGTAGCGGCCTCTAATGGTCTCATTGTAATTCCATTCAATTATACTCATTGGATGCAAATAACTTAGCAATATTGTCCTTAGACATCCCTCTAATCCTAAGATTACTAAAAAGATGGGTTTCTATTATGCATGAATCAATATCTATCCTAGAAATTGTGATCGCTTCAAATTAATATAATGTTTAATTAATCTGAATTTAAAGTGATTCTACGAATTCCGGTCTTGTTTAAGCAATTACAAGGTCGTATGAATGATGAGATGCAAAATATGTACAATATAYACAATGATAATGATAATAATGAAAATCTACAACATTTGCAATATTGATGATAATAGCAAAATCATGATGAATATGCTGATGAAGAATTATTTACATGTGGAAATCAAGGTCGATATAATTAATTCTACATATTTACATGAATTCGAAATTAAATTGGTTTCTACATCTTTTATTGATTTTGATTCAAATTCAAAATATTATAGAACAACAATAACGATAATGATAATAATTCAAATAATAATAACAATAATAATAATGATTATGAGGATATTAACAATGATGATGATCATGATTAAGAAAAGCAAATAATGTTTGTGATTGAATAGCCTCAGAATTGCGTACTCTGATTCGCAAAGAGTTGACTCCGAAAGTTCCGACGAATCCGAGGACCTTTGATGTTGTGAGTGATTGATTTTTTGTGAGTGGTTTGAGAGAGGTTTGGGTATTGTATTGTTTTTTTGGTGTTGATAATCGATGATAATTCAAGATGATGCCAATTCAAGATGTCTGAAAAGAACACCGAGAACTTGTATTTATGGCGTTGGAAAAAGATACGGCAGAAAATCAAATTAGAGAGGATCAGACAATCGATCTACGTGAAGTTATACCTATGTACGGTTGTTCAACCGTATATACGGTTATGGTACAGACCATATATACGCTTACTCCAGCCGTTATATACGGTTGGGTGAGTGGGTTTGACTGTGCAGCCACGTCACCAATCCGTTGTTCCTGCTTTATAATCTTCCGTTTCTGACTGAATCTAACTGGACCTAGTTCTTGTCCGTTTATCCTTAGTATTATCCAAATTTCCTTAGAGACTTAAGTTGTATCTAGTTGATTCCTTGGAGATCAATGTTTAATCTTAGATCGAATCCGGAGTGCATGTCCCGATATTCTTTGATTCTGGAATTTTTATTTTATTTTCGGAAAATCATTCCGTTAAACTTGTAAAAATCATAAAAAAATCAAGAAAAAATCGTGAAAAATAATCTAAAAAAACTGGCGGACTCAGAAAAATGAAGAGGAATAAGATGAGAATGAAAAATATTATAAAAAACTTTTAGAAATATTTTGTAAAAAACGTTCTTTGCTAAGAAAACAGTTTAAAAATGGAAAATAATTGCTTTTCGCCTTTTATCATGTTCTCAGTGTTTGATTTCAAGGTCAACTTGTGGTAATGGATKTGGATGGATGTGGTATGAGTGTGTTTGGGCTCACGGATTWTGTCGCGACTTCTGGAATCGAGTCAATATCGAAATATCGTACTTTTCATCACTGGCTATTCAATTTGGGGAGACGTTTTTAGGTGTCTACACACCGGAACGTCGCTTTTGTGGYGAAAAACGTGGATTATACATCACAGAAATAAGGACTTAGGACAATCCCCGAAAAAATTACTGAAACTTTTACCACGCATTCATATGATCATATGATGTACCGAAGTGCTAATATGGGGCCCAGAATAATCCATATGGGGGGATTTTCGAGCCCGCCTACGACATAGCGACAAAACATCGAAACGCTTGTAGAAGCCACTACGCTTGGTATTTGGGGTCGAAACTCATCCAGGAGTCATCCCTAACACCGTGTGTGGGATCAATTTCGGGCAAAAYCGGGCCRGGTCGTCAGAACATCGTTTTTGGGGCGAAAAACGTGCACATCACRAAAAATATGGTCTCCGGACAATTCCCGAAAAAAATGCCGAAACTTTTATCAAGGGTTCATATAATCATATGATGTACCCCAAGTGCTAATTTGGGGCCAAAATAGTCCAAATRGAGGGATTTTCGGGTCCGCCCACGACGTAGCGACAAAACGTCGAAACTCTCGTAGTGGCCACTACGCTTGGTATTTGGGTCCGAAGCTCATCAAAAAGTCATCCCTCATCATCATGAATGTGTAGGATCAATTTCGGGCAAAACTGAGTCGGGTCGCCAGAACATCGTTTTGGGGTCGAAAAACATGGAGTACATCACGAAAATGAGGTCTCCGGACACTTTTCGGAAAAATAGCAGAAACTTTTACCACAGGTTCAAACAATCATATGATGTACCCAATTGCTAATTTGGGGACCTATTTTGGGTCTGCCCACGACGTAGCGACAAAACGACGAAACACTCGTAGTGGCCAGTACGCTTGGTATGATGGGACGAAACTCGTCCAAGAGTCATCCCTCATCATCATGAATGTGTGGCATCAATTTCGAGAAAAATCAAGYCGCGTCGCCGGTACGTTGTTTTTGGGGCGAAAAATGTGGATTTCATCACGAAAATGWGGTCTCMGGACAATTTTCGGAAAAATTGCTGAAAATTTWACCACGAGTTCATATGATCATGTAWTGTACCAAGTGCTAATTTGGGGCCCAAAATAGTCCATATCGGKGGATCTTTGGGTCCGTCTACGGGCGTAGCGGTAAAACGTCGAAACGCTCGTATTGGCCACTACAATTGGTATTTGTAGTCGAAACTCATCCAGGAGTCATCCCTCATCACTGTGATYGTGTGGGATCAATTTCGAGCAAAATTGAACYAGGTCGCCGGAACGTCWTTTTTGGRGTGAAAAACGTGTGGATATACATCACGAAAATGAGGTTTTCGGACAATTCCCGGAAAAAATATCCGAAACTTTTRCCATAGGTTCATATGATCATATGATGTACCCAATTGCTAATTTGGGGCCCAAAATAGTCCATATGGGGGGATTTTGGGTTCGCTCACGACGTAGCGACAAAACATCGAAACGCTCCTAGTGGCCAATACGCTTGGTATTTGGGACCGAAAATCGTCTAGGAGTCATCCCTCATCACCGTGAATGTAATGGATCAATTTCGGAAAAAAAATCAAGTCGGGTCGCTGGAACGTCGTTTTTGGGGCGAAAGCGTGCATTATACTTCACGAAAATAAGGTCTCCAGACAATTCCCGAAAAATTGCAAAAAATTTTACCAAGGGTTCATATGATGTACCCAAGTGCTAATTTGGGGCCCAGAATAGTCCATATGGAAAGATTTTTGGGTCCGCCCAAGATGTAGCGACAGAATGCCCGTACGAGCCACTACGCTTGGTATTTTGGGCTGAAACCTGGCCGGGACTCATCCCTCATCACCGTGAAGGTTTGGGACAAATTTTGGGCAATACTGAGCCGGGTCGCCGGAACGTCRCTTTTGGGGCGAAAAACGTGCATTATATACACATCACGAAAATTAGGTCTCCGGACAATTCTCGAAAAAATTGTCGAAACTTTTACCACGGGTTTATATGATCATATGATGTACCCAAGTGCTAATTTGGGGGCCAGAATAGTCCATATAGGGGAATTTTCGGGTCCGCCCACGACGTAGCAACAAAACGTCAAAACGATCGCAGTGGCCAATACGCTATCTAGATGTGTATAAGAGACAGATCATATGATGTACCCAAGTGCTAATTTGGGGGCCAGAATAGTCCATATAGGGGAATTTTCGGGTCCGCCCACGACGTAGCAACAAAACGTCAAAACGATCGCAGTGGCCAATACGCTTGGTATTTGGGGCCGAAATTCGTCTAGGAGTCATCCCTCATCACCGTGAAAGAATGAGATCAATTTTGGGCAAAACCGGCCGAGTCGATGTAACGTTGTTTTTGGGATGAAAAAACGTGGATTATACATTAATCTTATTATTATCATGTTAAGTTAAATTTTATTTTATTCGTTGGAGGAAAATGTAGGCTCACTACTGATGTTATATTTATCAAATTACAAGTTAACATAAAACTTAGGTACTTAACTTTGGAAAAAGTTGCAAATAGGGTACCTACTAAACTTTAAAACATTACATTTAGAGTACTCAAGAATGTCATGCTCTCCTTTAACCTTTCTACAACCAGTTATTTGCAATCAAATAAAAGGAAAATTAAAATTGTGACCAAATTTAATTAGGGTTGTGTTTGGGTAGGTAGATTTCATTTCAAATGCATCATTTGAATTATGCATTAGAAATGCAAATGATGCATTTGAAATGAAATATATCTTCTCAAACACAATTTTATTTGATTAAGTAGAGATTTGAACTGGTAAAAAAAAAAACTAAAAGATACTCCACAATCTACATCCAAACACACTCTAAATCAAACAACAACAATGTTAGCTTATTCAAGGACTAACCTTCTATTCACGCGATGCATACGACTTTATCTCATCCTTATAATTGTTATAGATTTATAAATATTTGAGCGCATTATGCCTGAGTTTGTACTAAAAAATAACATGCTTATAAGGATATGCAAAACCGAAAATTAATCACACATTTAATAAGTTTAGATGATTGTCTTATACACATATCGAGCCCTAAGAAAAATTAAAATGATATAACAATACCAACGTAAACATTCAATGGTAACAACAATAGAAATTCAATACTACTATAAATAATAAATAATATGGAATAAAAGTGAAGTTGTTATCGTTATTACCCTCTAAATTAAGTGAGTTGTGTTTTGTTAAAAAGAATGAAGTAGGTTATATTTTATGTCATTGATCTTTTTTAAATTAGTAATTCAATAAAAATGCTTACATGATGAATGCTAACGGCTAATGTTTCGGTGGTGCTTGAAAAATGAAGAATATCGATGGATACTTCAAGAAGTTTTGAATTTCGGAGTATATTTTTTCACTACTACCTTCTAAGTTTGTGAGATGATTATACTACCTTATTCAATTTATAAGAGTAATTTATCATAAGCAAAATTAGAGAAGAATATTGTAATTGAATTTTTTTTTTTCAAAAGTCAATTGTTATTAAGGTAAAGTTTTAATTGAATCTATTTTGGCAAATTTTTAGGATTAGACGTTGAAAGAGAATAATTAATTGATTTTGTTTCCTTTAGTCATTATTTTCATTGTTATTAAATTTTTTTGCAATATTTTGAATTAGGTGTTAATTGGGTTGATTTTATTTTGGCAAAAACTTGACTTATGCATTGAATAAGCCAATAAGGTTGTATTTAGGTTGGTATTCTTATGCTTTGAAGGGTAGTAAAGAAATTTTCAAGGGACACCATTGCTCCCCATGGCTTATGTAATAGAGATTAGGGAAAGTTAGACTTATTATTGGTGGATGGCTAAAAGGTTAGCGTATTTAACACAATTTTACTACTTCCTCCGTATAAAAAAAAAAAAAAAAAAAAACCGCAACTTTTGCCGTTTTTGGAAATATCACAATAAATGC
Source organism: Bassia scoparia (assembly GCA_008642245.1). Taxonomy (NCBI): domain Eukaryota; kingdom Viridiplantae; phylum Streptophyta; class Magnoliopsida; order Caryophyllales; family Amaranthaceae; genus Bassia; species Bassia scoparia. The sequence continues at coordinate 67,894 of SNQN01001711.1, read as the reverse complement.
AACTTTCATTTTTCTTTCCTTTTGAGGTAAGTTTTTGGCTCTAAAAAAACTATTTTACCCTTACTAAAATAACTTAAAACATAATTAAATCATTCTAATCCTAAATTATTCTCCCTAATTAAATCATCCTAATCCTAATTATTATCCCCCTTAATAATTATTCAGCAACACCAACTCCCCCACTCCTTTCACCTCCACAGCCAACACACAATGCAACCCACCACGACCAGACACACCACCGCACCGCTGCCTTCAACCAGGCGCGCACCTCTAGCCTTCAACCAACAACCGCAACACCACATCGCAGTTCACCAGCTGCGCCCGATTCATCAACCGCTACTCCGCTACACTCGAATCTCTCCCTCTCTCTCTCTTGTACGACCTTCATCTTACTTCCGCGCGATCTGTTACTCATATCTCACTTTCTCTCTCTCTCCCAATCGCATCTACTCTCTTCTCTCCTGCGTGTTGGCATATTTCGGTGGTGCGGGTTCGTTTGGTTTTAGGTTGGAATGGTATGATTTGGTTTGTGGTTGTTTGAAGTTTCGATTGGTTGGGATGTGTGGTTAGGTTTCGCTTGGTGTAGGGATGGTGGTGTATTCGGGCGCTGAGGTGTTCGTTGGGTTAGTGGTATGGATGGTTGTGGATTAGGATTGGTGTTGCTTGGTTTCGTTGGTGGATAGTTGTAGTTAGGGTTTGCTGTGTGTGTGGGGTAAAGGTCAATGGGTGGGTTTCGAATTCTGAAAAATCGTACTCGATGCGGATGGGGCACAGTTGCTGTGCGTGGTCGGTGTACCCTGCTGCATACTATCAAATGTAGGAGCATAATAATACG